>VWPU01008210.1:0-102989 GCA_013398955.1 Callaeas wilsoni | reverse complement strand
GGGAGGGGTGGGGAGGGGAGGGGCTGTCCCAGTGCACAGGTGTTGCTTCTGCTCACGTACAAGGGCTTACCTTGAAAACAGGCCTGGCTCCAGATAGACGGGCACTGAGCTCCAGGGCTGGCTGTGAGCCAGAGGAGCCACAGCTGCCCTCAGCCTGCAAGGAATCAACGCTAGAGAGGAGGAGGTGGGGCACGGGAAAGAATGCCAGCTGTTTGATGGAAATGCAATCACTTAAACCTGCTGCTCTCACCTTGGGAAATTCCATGTTCCTTCCACAAATGAAATGTCCTTTTGCAAGCTTGTTTTGGTGGGGTTCCTGCCTCCACCCAGGCTGTATAAACAAAACCAGCACTGAAAGTAAAAGTACCTGTCCTGCACTATATGCAGAGCTCCCTTCACCTCTTATGTTAACTATGGTGTGACAGCCACCTTCCATTTCCTCAGTAACATGCACAGCTAAATCTTTGTGATGTGAGCGGCACGTGCCATCTCATGTGGTCCTCTGAGAGATGGCTGACGTGTCCCAAATCACCTGCTGACAGGTAGGTGTCTTGGTGACTCAGCTCTCATGACCTGTTGCTGCTCATCAAGGAGAGCTTCACCACTTCCACCCTATCTGAGCCAGCAAGGCAAGTGTTTGAGCTGATTTTTCTTCTCTGCTTCATGGACACTTTGTGTCACAGCTGAGCTGCCAGTGCCCTTCTTTATTCCATTTCCTTTGAATGCAGAGAGCTACAGGGTGGATCAGCCTTGAAGTCACTGTAACCAGTAACATGCTGAACTGAACACAGGCACGGCAGAAGAGCTGTGAGGAGAAAGATCCAAATACTGAAGTGGGAGAGGATCCCACTTTGAAGGATCAAAATCAGATGCCAGTGTGGAGCTGCCATGAAACAGCCAGACAAAACTTGGGTTTGAAAGTTGCTACATGACATTGCCCACAATAGCTATGAGAACCCAGGAAAGCTTCTCATTGAGGGACAGGGTTGGGGGCAGAAACACAGAAACTAGCAGAAACTGAGCATAGGCAAAGGCAATTGTCAGGCAGCCCAAGCAGATCAGGGCAGAGAGGTACAACTGAAGACTTTGCCTGAAATGGCTATCATCACAGCAAAATTACACCTGGATCAAGCTGGTGCAATTTCTAGCTGGATGTATTGGATTTCAGTGTAAATGGGTGTGTCATACAGATATTTTTTTTGTTTGTTTGGGTTTTTTGTTTGTGTTTTTTTTGGGGGGGGGTGTTTTTGGNTGGGGTTTTTTTGGGGTTTTTTGAGGGGGTTTTGAGGGTTTTTTGGGGGGTTTGGGAGTTTGTTTTTTAGTTTTTTGTTTGTTTGCTTGCTTTTAGGTGTGTTTTTTTTCCTCAGAAAGTGGAGTGTTTCCTATGATAACTTGCAATGAAAAATTCCTGTTCTTGGGTTTGGGAGGAAAAGAATGGGGAGAAGGCAGTTCTTTCTCTTGGGCTTGGGAACAGCCAGAAGGATCATCTTTCTGTCCTCACTCTCTTTTTTTTTTTTTTTTGCTTTTTGTGTGCCTGGCTGCTGCAGGAGCTGTGGAGCTGCTGTTGCAGCTCCCATGGAAGACTACAGCAGTGGAGCTGTGCCAGAGCCAGTGCCAAGCCACTCACTTGGCCTGGACTGTGGTTTTCTGGGGAATCAGAAAGAATCAGAAAGACCAAAGAACACACAGTGCACCTGATGGCTCTTATTAAAGAGTTTCTCACTTCCCTAATGCCAGCAGGCAGTGTCCTCCGCTGCTCTCAGTCCAAGCTGGGACCAAGCTGCCTGGCCAGCAGGAGGATGCTGCCATGCCCACCGCACTGAGGTGTCTCCAGGCAGGTGAGGGGAAAATCACTCACAGCTTAATACAGCACATAAGGTGCCTTATGCCATTTTCTGTTTCGTATGAACTTCCCTAAGGCTACTCTCATCCACTTCCATAGTGAATCAAGTGGAAAACGCTGTTGGGACCTGAGTTCCACTGAGTGTGCAGCCTCAGAGGGCCATATGCTGATTGCAAGGTCAGTGACAATCAGCTGTGCTCCCCATCCTAGTTCCATTTAACCCCCTTGTAGTACTCTGCTGCTCTGAAGCACTGCAGAAGCAGAAGATTTGGTCCATGAGCTGAGCTGTCCTGTCTTCCCCTAGTCCAAGTATCAGCTGGGATCTCCTCCACTCCTCCCCGACTCATTTGCCTGGAGGAGGAAACACTTGAGGATGTTTCCAACAAGCCTGCAGGACCTGGGTGGAAAACATACACATCTGTAAGTCAGATTGGTTATTTAGGAAAAAAGGATTAAAACCAGTCCCATGGGAACTGCAGGACGCTCTGCAGTCCTTATGTGAAAACAAGGCACATTCTTCCCATTTTTTAAGCCAGCTGTGCCTTGCAGCTGAACACAGCAAGAGGCCTTGGTAACATAACATTTCCCTGGGCACATTTCCCCTCCCTTTTTTTTAATTTTTTTTTTTTTTGGTTATTTGCCTTTTTGGTCCTTTTTTTCTTCTGATTGGTTGTATGAGGCAACAGCTGCTTTAGGAGGAAAGTATTGCCACAGCCTCAGCATCCACTGGTTCAGCTTACTCAGCTTCTCCTCAGGGGAATTTCTAGAGGAAGGTGATCGGCACTGTGGCTGAAGCAGCTTCCTTTCAGCAGTGAACAAATAATCCCTGACCTCCAGAAGAGCGGCAAATGCACTTTGCTAGAATGAACAATTTCACACAGTCCCTGGTAATGCCTGGTCCCTGTCCTGCTGAAAGCAGGGGGAGAAGAACCAAGGCTTCCAGTCCGATGTGTTCATAGCCCCTAATTCTCCAGATCCTGTAGCTGACTAATCAGGCTTGAGGGGTTTTGTGGGATTTAAATGGAGTTTCCTCTTTGTGAAAATTATATTTCTACTAAAGTTAAAAATGCTGTTAAGTGCTGGTTGTACAGCACCTCTTCTCTGTTTACATGCTGAGTTTGTTTTCCCTTGCTCCTTATCTGCTTAAAATCAAGAATATTTTGGCCAAAAAATTTGAAATTTTGTGGATTTTACAAGCTGCCTGTGCCCAGAGGCACTGTCTATTGTCCTGACAGAATGGTGGAGGATAAAAGGAGGACTCCTCCCTCCTCCTCATACCAGAAGGGTCTCCCGGGGAGGCGAGTCTGCAGAGAATATCTTGAATGGAGGCACACCTAGTGCTCTCTCCCTTTGTTGCTCAGCGGACACTGTGTGGTTGTGAGATGACAAAGACACTGCGTTTCAGGAAGAAGAAAAGTGGAAGGAAACTGTGCAAGACAGGGGGTTCCCAGCCTGTGACACTGTCTTTAAACACGGTACTTTTGAATGGAGGAGAAGTCTGGGAACAGGGAAACCAGGAGGGGGTTTTGGTACCTTTACTTCTCCTTGCTGAGTCAGTAGCTGGGATCCCAGTTGAGGCTGTGGCCATTTCCCCACCACAGGCAGCCCACGGCAATCACCAGGCAGGCCCTCAGCAGCCAGGCAGGATCCTGTAAGCTGTGAGAGGCACACAGACAACACAAAAACCATCTCCTGCCTCATTTGCTTCTGGACCACTCATACCATCTGCAGGGAATTTTGCCATTATCTGCACTGTAGTATTTGCAACGCAGTTAGGTTTGAGCTACAGGTGGAAAGGTGTCACTGCCCATCTGACCACAAGAGGTAAAGGCATAGACCAGACCAGTTTAGTCTTATCAGAGGAAACCCTATTATTCACTGTTTGGCAGGGGGAAAAAAAAACAGGAAACCGCACTGTCCCAGGCAGCTGCAAAGGCCTTGATAGTTCTGTGCGCTGAGCAGATACAGCTTGGCTGGGCTGCAGGAGAGTCACAGGCACTAGCACAGAACATCTTCAGAGGGGTAAGGACTCCGAAAAGGCCGTGCATATTCGTGAAGATTTCTGCTGTATTTACAGGATCTGGAATCAAGCTCGACCAGGGACTCGCTGAATGTTTGCCGGCATGCTGCGTCCTGCAATTACCAAGCGTGGGAATTCCCTCCAGGGTGGAGCCCGGTGTGGTTGGTGTGGTAGCAATAAAAACAAGCCCAGCTTTTCCCTGCTTTTTTCAGGGTGGGCCTTGGAGCAGCTGGAGGTGGGGAAAATTACCTTAAAATATTTCTCCCCAGGTTGGTAGAGGAGTAATTAACTGCTAAGTATATGGAAGTTGGAGGGGACAAGATTAGAACTAGCAGTGATTTAACAAATTTCAAATTATCCTTATCCTGATATTTTGTAACTTACTTCCAGCAGAACATCTACCATGTTTGGCTCCAAAAAAGAGAACGGATCCATTCTCTCAGATCCAAAAATATGCCTGTGACCTGGGCATGAAAGGTTTTTAAAGACAACTGAAAATTGCTTATAGAAGTTGGTCAGTTTGCAGAGTCTGCTCCTAAATCATGTTTAAAATTGTTGGAATAATCTTAATTTATAATTAATAAGAGGAAAGAAGGAAGGGTGGCAATATTTCTCACTGTAAACAGTGGCAGAAGGTCTTCAGAATCCACCTGAGACGAGAGGCTGTAGGGAAGTTAACAAACCACCAAGTCCTGTGGTCCCTCCTGTGGACCCACCTGCTGCAGGTTCAGCAGCCAGATCTCAGGGACTGGTGGAGACATGTCCACTCCCTTGCTATCATCAGTGAGACTGCACCATGTAAGGACATTTTCAATGAAAATTTCAAAGCACAGATCCAGGAGAAACTAGCCCAGCAGGTTCTGCTGCAACTATATTTAATGCTGTTCTGAGTCCTCTCCCACAGCCCATGGCAAAAGGCTCGTGAGAGCACGGCAGTACTTGGGTTGGCTTCCTTTCTAGCTCCGCTATCCTCACATGACCCTGCTTACTGAGGACAATGCTGTTTTCTTTCCCAGCTCTAAAAATCAACAGATGTGCAAAACCAAGTACCCAGGTTTTGATCACAGTTACTGTAAATACTAGTTGTGTTAAATGTCTATCTTTCAGCATAGATGTACTTCAAGAGTTTTGCTGTATTTTATTTCTTTATTTTCAACAGACCTGAAGGTAAATCCGAGTCAGAACATTATGGGAGAGCAGAAAACAACACACTAGCCAGCACAACTAACCTGTCTCAGCAGCTTCACAGTATTTGTCAAGACCAGAGGGAGGGAGCTGGAGCCTTTCACCAGCTGGAGCAATTCCAGGCAGCAACCACAGCTCTTAAATGCAGCCCTTTCAAACACCCATTTTGCGCAAACTGAACGAAGCACATGCATAAGGAGTTTCACACTCTTTGTATGGCTGTGAATGGGGCGGCACCTACAGAGTCGGCTGAAGGACCATCTGGAGGATTGTACTTTAGCGCTGTAGAGTGCCCTGAGCTAGCGATGGGCGTGATGTTGGCAAAAAGCAATTGTTTATTCTCCTAGGAAACTATCCATCCGAAAATGTTTCAAATACCAACACAATATAACCGTAGCAACCCACAGTATGTGGCACAACCGAATCGAGGGGTGTGCGTTTTGCACTCTGACAGGATGATGGAACAGCAGCCTGTGCTAACTGGGTCCTACCCTCCCTGCTTCCTCAAGATCTTACCCCTCCGCGTTCAACAAGCACTGCACCCATGCAACTGTGTGATGAGCCAGCCAGTGAGCTGAGCCAGCCGAAGGTTAATCCTGCAGGAAGGGGATGAGTGCCGGCCCAGACGGGCTCCCTGAACAGTGTCAGCTTGCAATCACAGGGATGCCGGTGCTGGCACAAGGGCAGCGTGGGACCAAGCAGTGACTGGAGGCAGCTCTTTCTGGCTCTGTGCTCCTGTGCCCTTGCCTGTTCACACCAAGAGCCTAATGTCATGCACCTGAGCCTAGAAGCTCAAACAAGGCCCTTTGCCCACTCTGCACTTGCAGCACATCTTGGTCTTTCCAGCGCTTTTGAAAGCTCCATGTTCCTGGCAGAGCTGGATTACAGCATGTATCTATGCACACACGTTGATTCTTGTTACAAAGCACAACTGCTCATGTACCGTTATGGTATGTGTTTTGATTTGCTACCAAAGTGGGAAAGCATCACGCACTCATTATTATCTGTATTTGAAATAAAGACTGTAACATCATTTTGAAAATATGTACTTCATCAAGAGAAGCAATTTCTCAATCATCCTGCTGAATGCATTGCACATACTTTTATTTATCAATCATCAGTGAACAGAAAAATCCAATCTATTCTCTTTTTCTCTATTAGGAACTAAATTCCCCTCTTGAAATTGACCTTTGCTACTTCATTCCTGTAATATAGACCACTTGTAATGCTACTTACCACTAATTTGTTTTGTTACCTTCCTTTTTTTGACAACCTTGTTCTCTTTTCCTTACCTGCATAACAGGGCATTTGCACCATCTGGGTCTGGTTTTTTTCTTTCCCCTCCAGACTTATTTTGCAGCCCATCTCTGTAACTCCTGACTTTGAACTTACGGACCATTAATGCACTTTATACAGATGTCCCCTGATGAACTACCTACACAAAAGCCCAGGTGTGTTTCCTGCGTTGGAGTGAGAAAGATGTAGGTGTCAGTGCAAAATACTTTAAGTAGGAAAAAAAGTTTAAAAAATTACTTCCTGATAAGTACTCTTGTCATCCATGGGATATAACTATTTTGGCACTTCCAAAGCCAATTCTACACTATTTTGTACTTTATTTACTTGCTTTGTTACTAGGTAAGACAGGTTAGTAATGGAAACTTCTAGAGATAGGAACAGGGAACATCATCACCTAATCTTCTAAGAAGTATTCAACAAACATTTCATGTGTGCAGACACCCACCAGGTGCAGAAATCAGGAGCTACAGGCTGAAAAAATCCACTGGAGACTGAGGTTTGGGGCAACTTGCCACTACCTTGTGGCAAGTCAGGCAGCCTTCCTGGTCATCACTGAAAAACCTTCTTTCTCTCCCATCCTTTCTGCTAACAGCTTTGACTCCAGCAATCGTCAGCCTGCTTCCTGTTACCTTCAGGGGCAGTGAGTAACTAAGCTAACCTGGTAGCCTATTTTCAAGGTTCACCACATCCTTAGACGAGAAACGTTTTTTGGTTTTTTCTGTCAGCAGGCATTTCCAAATACTGTTAACTGAAACCAGGCTAACATTCAATGCAAATAAATTTCTTTACAATGGCCTAAAGGTGTGCAAGGCTACAGGTGGTTTAAGGGACAGAGACAAAAAAGAAAGAAAGGCTGTCCATCCCACTTGTGCTAAAACCCAATGCAAAGCAGCTGCTGCCTCCCTGGCAGACAACTTGCTGCAGGTTTTCTTGATACCTTGTTGAAAGTTCTGGCTTCCTAAATGACCTAAGAGTGCACTGCCCAGAGAGACCCCCTGCCTAGCCAACCATGCCTGCAGTTAGATTCCATGAAGGAGGTTTCTATGGATTATACGAACAAATATCCTATCTTTCTCTGAGGAAAATCTTTAATTACAAGGGAGAATTTTGACTGTCACTCCTACCAGGTGTGCCACCAGTTTAACCAGACCCTGCTGAGGGATCCTGTGCTGCACTGCCCCCTGTGCTGGTACTATTATTGCAGGACCAGCATCAAGGTTTAACCAGTGTCCACAGTGAGCTATTGTTCTGGCTGGGTTTTGTTGTTTTGGTTTTTTTAAACATAAGCTTGTTTCCATATCAGGTTCCCTGGGTAGCCCTGGAAATTGCTGGGCTACACAATGGTTACAGGAACAGAAGAACAGAGAAGGAGCTGCTGTAACAGCACTGTCCCCAAAGAAACATTCCTCAGAGGAGATAGGAGTAGTCTTGGTGCTGCCCAAGTGAAGGCTTGAGTCACCTGCTGACAAAAGCAAACATAACTTTGGTGAGCCAGGTGTCATCGTATAGGTGTAAGTCAAAGAATAGCCAAGGGGACAATGAGCTATGGAAACTCCTGTTCCTTTGGTGATGCAGGCTGTGGTTTTACAGTGGCTTAAAGCAGAGGCAGTGCAATCCCTCTTCCCTCTTTTACACCTGCACTACAGCCAATCCGATCCCAGGGTAAGACGATTCAGGTCACTTACGAGACAGAGAACTGAACCAGAAACCCCAGTGTTTTCCATCAATTAAGTAAAGAGCATGGCTCTTTACAAATGCAAATGAGCACCAGTGTTTGCTGAAGGAAGAGCCAAAAAAGCCCCACGGAGCTTGAGCACACCTGCAAACATCACAGCAACATCAGATGCCAATGAATGGCATCCCTATTCCTGCTCATGCAATCCCAGTCCCTGCACATTCATGCCATTTTTCTCCATCAACTAGTATATTTGACTCTCTAACTTGAGAAAGGGTTGTTTTCTAGTCTAAGGAATCTCATAAAGGATTAAATATCTTATGTTCACAACTCTCTATGCCACTGGGTGTCACAAGAGTCAGTTTTCTGGAAGAGGAAACAAACAACATGCTGGCAAAAAATTTGAAGCCTTGGCTTGTGTATGCTAATCTGCACTGCATACTATACTGCTAAAGGCTCAGATAGAAAACTTCATTCCAGAGGCTTGTGGTTCAATGAACATATCAGCTAAGCCACAGTGACAGGGAGAAGATGGCCACGAAGTGCAGCTGCAGTGCCAGGAAGCTCAGCTACAGCAGGCAGGTTCTAAAAAGAACCAGGACAAGATCACTATCCCCAAAAAGTGGAAGCACACACTACTTGGAAGATGACTCAATTCTGCCAAGCAGTTAGCTGGGTTTTGACTTAGTGATATGCTGGCTCTATTTATTCATCAGTTTTATAGTGAAGTACATTAGAGTTGCCATATTTAATACTGCAGCACAGAATTTTCATAGAAGATGGTGACATGGGTAAGACTATTACTAGAGAAAAGATGAGTATGCTAAGAAAATCTTAGTGAAGAGCAGCAAATACTGCTAATAACTGAGGGGTTTGACTGTCACTTAAAAATGCAAGTTTATCTATATAGATATACTACAAGCGACAGGTTAAAATGTTTCATGGGGTTTTCTAAAATATGAGAACCACAATAAACAAAGTCCAGACTATTTTAAACAGCTTTGCATAAGCATGTGATGATCCTTGTTTTAGTTTGGGCATGAGAGCTTCACTGTTCCAACAGATCCTGAACTACAGGATGTCTTGCATTGTTTCCAAGTAGTTTGGGTTACAGCAAAACAACAGAACAGAACAAATTGTTACTGGCAAGAACTGGCTGGAACAAGCTGTGACAATTTAAAAATTTCGCATCTGAAAAAGCAAAAATTCACTGATTACAAAATGAAAAGCAATGCCTCTACCCTTACTACCCTGGTACTGTAGCATTTTTCCTAGAAGAAAACATGAATACTGTCATGGATATGCTGCACGAAACTTGATCTCATGACCCAGTAAGGCTGCTGTTTTACAGAACCCAAAACAGCAGGCTTTGCTTCTGTGTCAGGGGAAAAAAATGAGAAAGTTATGTACTTTTTTCTTCAGATGCTAGAAAATGACAGACCTAGTTCTTTTATCCTACTTCCAAAACATTTCTTATTTGGTAAATCTGGACATTGATTTAATGCAAAACAGGACAGAGAAGGTAGAGAAGAATTCTGCATATTATTGCATGTCATTAAAATTGTTGTGATATGTCTGTATGTACTCGCTGCATCTGAACTCCCCATCTACCCCTGTCCTTAGACTGTCATCAGCTTTACAGTGAAAAGATATGGCCAAACATTGTGCATTACACAGTAGCACACATTGCTCTTAAGACGTATCTGAAGTCCTACAGTTTCACTACTGCCTGCCTTAACAGGATTGTTGTGTGTTAAGAGAGGGTCTCGTGAGTGCAGACTGGCCACAGTGACAGGATGCAATCAAGTCTAAAATCTCTGTCAACAGGAGGAAAAGTGCCAGCAAAACTTCAACTCTAGACATGAGGAGAGCAGACTTCAGGCTGCTCAGGAAACTAGTTAGTAAGGTCCCCCGAGGAAATGCCTTTGAACACCTAGAGGATGCAGTCATCAATCACAGTCAGCACGGCTTCATGAAGGGAAAGTCCTGCTTATCAAACCTGATTTCCTTTTATGACAAGGTAATGCACCCGGTTGATCAGGGGAAGCCAGCTGATGTAATCCTTTTGGATTTCAGTGAAGCTGTCGATACTGTCTCTCACAGGATCCTTCTGGACAAAACGTCCAGCACACAGCTGGATAAACACATCATGTGATAGGCGAGCAACTGGCTCCCCATTGAGCTACTTCTGTTTATAATACATACCATTACTGTCTGCGGGGCCCCATTTGCATGGAGGGAGGGAGGGTACTCATAAGAAATCCAGATGATTTTCAGAGTTCAGTAAATAGTGATTTACCTAAGCTGACAGCACGTACTTGGCATTTGCATCCTTACACTACACCACCGATAAAGAACACTGGTAATGTAATGTGGACAGTTACACAAGGCTGTGCAGAGCCAGTCCAAATTTAGTACAGGTAACACTGATGTGGGTCTGGTATACAAATAAAACTTGATCCTATTCCTGTTTAACAACTTGTGCATTCACTCTGCCAGTTTTCAGCACTGGCACAACAAACCACAAACACATGGAGCAATCCCAAGTCTGGTATCACTCTCTATGAGATCTACCCAAACTAGAAGCACCAGGATCGTACCACGCATACTCCAGTTTCTTTGGAAGCACCAGGTTTCGAACAGCAGGTGATACCAGGCACAGCTCAGCACCAGGCACAGCTCAGCACCAGGCACAGCTGTACAGCTTGGCTGCTGGTGGTACCTGCTCCAGGGTGTGAAGAATGTAATTATGTGTAGTGTGTAACACACGGGGGTTTCCCATTCGGTCAGGTATCCCCACCTGCATTGCTGCCTTATCTTCAGTAACAAAAAGCTTTGACTAAAAAAGAAAAATCCCCATTATTAATATGAAAAGAGAACCACACATTTTTTCTACAGGGCAAAATACTAGAAAAAATGTCATTTCAATTGCTGTGATTTTAACTTTGCTTTTTTAAAAAAGGCAACATTCACCATTAATATATTGTAGACTGCTTATTTCATCATCTCTGAACACAAGATGGGACATTCTGCATTGCAAAACAGGCAAGGTATGAACAAACACCCACTGCTCTAAGAACCACCACCTGAGTTATACAATCCCATACAAGCTCCAAAATTTAGAATTAAAGGACTTGCAGGGAATTTTGATACTGGATACTATGCAAATATGCTCTAGTCATATGGATCTCTGATTGTCATCTTTCCTTTAATTTTTGTTCAAGAAGTCATTAATGAAGATTTCTATACATTATTAAAGCTGATCAAGAACAAACTATCAGTGGATGATATTTTGTGGCAAACTAAATGATGACCCAAGCATGCTCAAATTCCAGGTTGTTATACAACTGGAGTATTAGGAAGAAAGGCCCTAGGGGTTTTCAGAAACTCAGCTATCACTGGTAGCTGAAACAACACAGACCTTTCTAAATGTGCCAATTGTTGCATAAGCCCACACAGAATTCTCAGATAACCAACTCAAAATGAGAAGCAGGGGTGCTTATCTTATCATCTACACTACACTATCTTACATGAGGGAAGCTGAAATTTGGAGGCACGAATTGAAATCCAAGAAGCTTTGTGAAGTCCACAATTCACTATACATCTGAATCTCCTCAACTCAGTTATCACATAAGGTTAGCATAATCTTTTATTAAAGCCACCAAACACAGAATTGCATCTTCTTTACTACAATGAACTTGAAAAATACACATTCAAGAGGCTTTAACTGTAAAGCACAAAGAAAAAAATTAACCAATCTCAGTTTCTGACAACTTATGAGGCCTTTCCCAAATGCCTTTAGAAAAATCAAAGAGAGTTTTGGAATAATTAAAGCCAATATGGGAAGAGCACAGCAGAGGAATGAAGGTAAGGAGTTAAGTTACGCTAGCTTGGCATTCTTTCAAGGAGACTCCTGTGCAACAGCTAAACCTGCTTGGTAATCTTCCCTTTCTCCTCAGTGCCCCCTCCCTCACAACTTCATTGTCTCCCTATTTACTGCTGAGGCTGGAACCTCTTCAACTGAACCAAAACAAAAAGGCACTTTTTTTCACTTTCAATGAAGTTTTTGCAGTCTCATCTCCAAGCCCAACACCTCTGAATGAGCAAGGGGAATTGCTTCTCAGAGACAATCCTGTTGATGGACTTTGTCTATTGGGCCTGTCTAGCCCCAGCATTGTTTCTGGCACTGCCCAAAGCCTCAAAACCTGCTATGTGACTAACAGCCAAAATCCCAAAGTACACTACATATAGAATATTATCCCTAAATAAATGTTGGCTTCAGAGCTATTTAATTATAGAAGACATCTCTTAAATTCACTACATGCACTGCAAATAAATTAGTCCAAAGGACTGGACTGGGACTCACAGCTCAAGCTTTTTCCTTCAGCTTTTGCCCTAAATCCTCACATAAACCTAAGCAAATAAGGTCTTCCTAACTTCCCCACAATTAAACCAGTAATGTTGCAAGGCTTTCAACATCAGGCCATGGAGAGAATGAACGTGAATGTAAGAATTATCTCAAGACACACACCACAAAAACTGATATTGACTTTACATGAGGAGCCAAATAGCTCAGATGAAAAATACAGCTCAGAGCATAAAATTTCTCTTAAAATGCAATTGAAAGGCAAGCAATTACCACAGAAACACTAAAAGTCATCAAGCATTTTGATGACAATTTCATAGAATTGAAGTTTAAAAAAAACATTAAAAGGAGACACCAAGAATTTCAAAAACCTCTGTTTTATTTGTACAGAGTAAAATACATCATATAGCGAACACTGTTTTCCACCCATAATCTAAAACCATTGCTGTTTTCTTTTCACCAAACATCCTGGCCAGAAGCACAGACAATGAAAACGGGAACGCTAATTAGTCTCTCTCTGCCAGAGCTACAAGGTGCACATCAATCTCTGCTTCTGTAAGGATCCTGAAAGAACAAGAAGAAATCTTAAATAGCTTAAATGATTCTTCCCCTTAAGCTCCAATATTACAACCTAATATCTATACAAGTAAGTTTTACAGCAATGTATCTTTCCGCCCTTCAAAGCCCTGCTGCCAAGCCCACAGGTTGACATTCCAATTATTTTGAAAAATAAAGAAAGAATCAAAAGCACTAGAGAGCAAGGAGGTAACAAATGTTAGAAAAAGAACAGGTAATTCTTCACGAGTAATGCATTTGCAAGTTGAGACCTAGAGAGAAGGTAGCACTTGACCCTAGAGCGGCAGTAGAAAAGGGGTGATGCAGCTCCTGTGTGCTTTCTCACAAACACTGTGCTGTTCTGCTGTCCTCAGCACAGACCACCAAATGCAAAACCACCCATCACCACTGTGTCAACCTTAAAAACGCTAGGAAGGAAGCACTTAAAAGACTGAACCTGTAGGACGCACAGGTTTGAAGTCTCTCTTCAATCTCCACTTACCAAGCAGTTAGACTAAAGTAACAGTGGACTTTGTTCCCAATTTAACTGTTCCTCTCTTTTTTTTTCTTTTTAAATTAAAGAAAAGCCAAAAAAACCCAATGAAAGACTAAAGCAGACTCTGCAGCAAGACAGACTTACCTAAATTTTAGATAAGCCATACCTGAAGGGTTCTTTTGCATTATAAAAAAATCCCCAAAACTTTTTCTCCCACATTCCATGCATACTTCTGCAGCTATACACTGTGTTGTGAGAAGGCTGTCAAGTACCCTGTACCCGATGTGAAGCCTTCCTGCCCTCAGCAGGAAGACTTCCAGGTGTTGTCTTGATACACTGGCCAAGTAATCTTGGTGCACACAAATGTGCTGCAGGCAATAGTGAAGCAGAGAAGAAATAGCAGGTGCCTTGCTTTCATGCTAGATGGGAATGCAGCGTACTCAGAAAGTAGATAGTTCAGCCATTTGCAAATCAGTAGTGATTTTTCAAATCCATGATCTTTTAATCTTACCAAATTTAAATACAGTATTTCAAACCATACAGACCCATATCTATTAACTACATATTTTACATGTTAAAAAATGCTAACAATTAAGAGATGAGCAAGAGTAATTTAAAGATTCGATTTAGAAAAGGATTAAAGAATTTAAGGGACGTGTAAATATTCCATAATATAAACCAGACTTTACTGCATTAGTTAGCATGACTTTGATTTGGAAGTGGAATCCAGGTACCAGTACTATGAAAAACTTTTATGCTTCTAAGCATGAAAATACTTCTAGACCAGACATAACTACATTTCAGTCATGACAGAAAGCAATACCCTTTTAAGAAATGAAAGAGAATGCTTTTCTCTACTAAATCCCTTAACCACGTCACACATTTTAAAACTGCATTTTTTTTTTTACGCGTTTTATACCCCTACACATTTTGAAGTTACAAGTAAAAAACCCTTCAAAACTTCAGTCTCTGAAATTCATCTCTTTTCTCGATTTATGATTACACAAGAAGGTAAAACTAATTGCATATAACCAGAGAAACACCAAGTTTTATCAACACCGACCACTTACCTGAACTTAGGATTTTCCACTGTGACTACACCAACTTCTATTTCTGAAGGTTTGAAATCAATGGATAGTACAGTAGACAGGCATGTTATTGCTGTCTGAAAGATGACAAAACCCCCATCATTAGAAAGAAAGCACTAAGGCTTTTTTTTGTTAATAGACATAGCATTAACAAATACCCTTCCTTTTGGTTTAAAGTTATTTCCTTTCACTTAAAAATCTGAGTTTAGAAATTCCAAATAGTAATAGTTTCCCCTTGCTACAGAATACAGACCCTCTCCAGTCCTCTCCCTAAAAAGCCCAATCTACAAAAAGCAAAGGGACATGTTTTCATAGCAGAAAAAACACAACAAAACCAAAACCTTTTATCACGCAAAGATACTGTTTGAAATACCTTCTCATATAAAGATTGTTTTAAATGTCACTAAAAGTTAAGTCATACTGGTATTCCCAAAATCAAGCACTGTAGTAACTAAACACTAGCTACAGTGGGAGTGCTACAATTACAGAATCTGCTTCAGCTAACATAAAGCAAAAAAAGCAGATTAGATGACCATTCAAACACTTGCAGAATACCTTCAAATGATTTTCTGGTTGGAATAGCTATATTTGCTCTGGCAGCAGTACAGAACTGTAGGGAAAGAGAAAATGCCTAACTACATTTCTCTACATTGCAAGCCTACATGCAGCATATTCATTAAAAATACTTTTAACAAATTTTCATTTCCTTCTGCTGGCCTACCTCTACTGTTTGTTCATACGTCCAGTCAAATTTCTTCTTTACTTTCTTTTCAAGAAAACTGGTTGACTCTGTCTGTTTAACTCCTGCAGCTGTGGCCTTGAATCCACAATAGTAACCTGCTGGATCACACTTGTACACCTGAGGGCCGTGTTCTTCATCAATACCAATCAAAATCATACCTTGAAGAGAAATTTTGTTCATTTATTTATTTCCGAATTTTAGCAATTTAATTCAACTGAAGAACAGAATGGATACTCCTCTCTGTGAAAAAACATGCATGCACAGCAGTGCATCTTTGGGAGTCAGTCCCATACCTGGAACTGTGACTTCCTTTTTGTCTAATTTGCTATTTCTTACCAGCATCTCATTACCAGGTGTGCAACTCAGTTTAGCAGAAACTATGTTTCTATCAGTCCCAAAGAAGGCTACTCATTAAACATACAAACATTTTTGCCATGCTCAGTGTGTAGAGAACCACAAAGTCAGGAAAAACAGAAGTTAAATCCTGATCCAAAGTTTACCAAGCCACAGCTCGCATCCTGTGTTAAGATGACACAAAAGTGTAAACAATAGTTCTATTACCATGTGCCTTTTAATAGAAAGCAACTTTACAAACATGCTGAAATGAAGGAAATATTAAAAGATCAAATTTAGATTCCTTGTTTGTAATCCTGAAAAACACTGCATTACATACCTTTTCCTCTTTAAGTTTAAAAAAAAAAAATCTGAAATGAAAAGTGGAAACATCAGGACATAACTGAGTCTTTGAAGCTGGATAATTTTCAAGTAATACAAACTGGCCGCATCACTGAAATGCATCTGTGTTCACTCTCACTTCTTGATTTACAGCTGCATTGTCTCAACATGCATTTTAAAAAATAAGTCAAAAGCAATACTTGCAATAAAAATCCAAAACAGAATAAGGTCATGATTTTCAATTATTTTCACTTTACATTTGTGTAACTTTTAACTAATAGTTAGAGCTAATAAACTTCTGAGCAGCTATTACTACAAGAGAAAAAAATTCCCCTCACATTTTCAAAAAAGGCTAAGGGAAGTTAAGAAAAATACATTTTTATTTATGTACTTAAAAAAAAAGAAATTTCCAGTAGTATCAAGGCATGGAAAATGCTAAGGAAGAAAGAAACAATCCTTCCTGAAAATTACAATCACACAAGCATAGGAAAATTGCCCCATCATGGAAATTGTGGCGCAACTCTGAATGTTGCTTCTTTAGTGAGAAGCCTTAGTGCCTACTATGATTATGAGAAGTGATTCATCAATTCTGAAACTATTCTCCTCAAAAGAAAAAAAAAATACCAAAACCCAACCAATCAAAAAGAAACCCAGACAGACTGTTTAATGAAAAAGTAATTGAGGAAACCTGTAAAGTCTTTTACCTCAGTTCCTGAACAGCCTAACAGTACAGTTATAATTTGCTTACAGCCAAACGTAAGAGAAAAAACAAGTCAGAAGCAACCTCAGAACACACAGACGACCAGGAACATCTACAAAAAATGACTCAACACACAACTTTTTTTTTAAGCTGCATTTGCTGTTATAAAACAAGACATGTAGAAATATTTGCAAGGGAAATATTTTTAGGCACTTTTTCTCTACATTATATATATGATGGCTGAGTTAGGAGCAAAATTTACAAAAATCTGTCCTATACATACTACTTAGATAAAAAAGTCACAAAGCCTGCACAAGGATAATTGCACTCTCCAGCTCTTCTCTTTTAGCAGTGACATTTAGCCAGACACAGTGTACTGGGCTTGCATGGCAAGGTTTTGGTAGTGAGGGCACTACAGGGCTGGCTTCTGTGAGAAGCTGCCAGAAGCTTCCCCTATGTCTGAAGGAGCCAAAGCCAGCTGGCTCCGAGACCAACCTGCTGCTGGCTGAGGCCAAGCCCATCCACAATGGTGGTAGTGCCTCTGGGATAACGTATTTAGGAAAGAAAAAAAAAAGAAGGAAATTGCAGACAAAGAAGAGAGGAGAGAGAATATGTGAGAGGAACAACTCTGCAGGCACTGAGGCAAATGAAGGAGGGAAGGAGCTGCCAGAGCTGAGATTCCCCTGCAGCCTGCGGTGCAGACCACGGTGAGGCAGCTGTGCCCCTGCAGCCCATGGACATCCATGCTGGAGAGACATCCACCTGCAGCCCCTGGAGGAGCCCACGCTGGAGCACGTGGACGCCTGAAGGAGGCTGTGGCCCCACGTGAAGCTTGCGCTGGGGCAGGCTCCTGGCAGGACCTGTGGCGCTGTGGAGGAAGGAGCCCACACTGCAGCAGTCTGTTCCTGAAGGACTGCGCCCCACCTAACGGGGGCTCCTTGCTGGACCAGTTCGCGAAGAACCGCAGCCTACGCGAAGGACTCACTTTGGAGAAGTTCCTGGAGGACCGTCTCCCGTGGGAAACACAATGGAGCGGGGGAAGAGTGTGAGGAGTCCTCCCCCTGAGGAAGAAGTAGCAGCAGAAACAATGTGCTATGAACTGACCACAGACCCCCTTCCCATCTCCCCGTGCCACTGTGGGAGAGGTAGAGAACCAGAAATAAAGTTAAACCTGTGGAGGAGGTAGGAGGAAGGTGTTTCGAAGATTTGGTTTTACTAGTCAGTATCCTACCTTTATTTGCTTGTTAATAAATTCAATTAATTTCCCTAAGGTGAGTCTGTTTTGCCCATGGTGGTAATTGGTGAACAATCCCTCCCTGCCCTTATCTTGGCCCACAAGCCTTTCACGGTATTTTTTTCTCTTCCACCTCCAGCTGAGGACGGGAGCAATGGAGAGGCTTTGGCAGACACTTGGCATCCATCCAGGGTCAAACTACCAGAAGCAGACACGATTATAAAGAACATCTCCCACTCACAGACATCGCTGGACAGTGCAAACAGACCAGGCCCCAAAAACTAAGGTGAAATAGCGTCAGATAGGCTACATCATTTCAAAGGCTAAGTCAATGGTAAAATCATGGCTCCAATCCAAGACTTAAAACACTGCTCTCTCATTCAGCTGTTCATCCCTCTTACTCCCTCAGTTACCTGGTTCTCTCAGGTGAGAATTTCTTATATACAAATTTGCAAACTTAGACAAGAAACAGAAAAGATCATTTTCATGCACTGTACTTACAGCAACCAAGGGGCCTCATTTCAGCATTCTGTGTATAGACCTGAGAAATATCTGCAATCCTTTTACACAGCATATCCACAGGGATGTCATATCCATACTTGTACTTCCAGTTAGCAGCCTCATAGCGGGCTCTCTGCACCTGGGATCTGCTGTCAGCTAGACAGAAAGAACTAATATTAATTCCACTGAACATGTACCATGTTTATTTCTAGCACTGCCTGAGAATATAAATTCCAGGTCCAACTTAAAAAAGATGGTGATACCTGTCATTCCTGTCATCACACAACCAATATTTTCAGTAATCTTGAATAAATGAGTCACTGTGTTGGAATCCAGTAACTTGTCCTAAAGAGGAAACAGAAATAATGTAATAGCAATGAAATAGCAAACACTGTCTTTGAAGTAAAAAGAAAAAAGACAAGAAAATAATAATAAAAAAAAAAGGACAAACTCTGAATCCTCTGGTTTTTACAGAAGAGCCAAAAAGGACCCGTAACAGCTAAAAATTGTCTTTCAAGCTTTCCACTTTTTACTGCTGTAGGCACGCAAAGGAAGAAACTGGAGAATAGGAAAGATTAAAACCACAGATCTGGAGAAGGAGAACAGCAAGAACATGATGAACGTCACAGTTCTTTTCCCTCTGAAGAAACTTTGAGAGCTCACATACAAAAGCTTGCTCTCTTACCGCATGCTGCCCTTCAAACATAAAAGCACTTCCCCCCTTTGTCAACAGCACATCATCACTGAGCTGAAACACTCAGGAAAACCTGTTCTACATGCTATTGGTATAACATTTTCTCAGCAGGAATTAAAGAAATCAGGGAACTGGTTATGGACAACTCAGCCCTTACAAGCCAGAGCAATGAATGCATGCTCAATTCAACAGGGTCAACTTCTATTTTAGCTTTATCCCTTCAACAACTACAGAGAAAACCAATATTGCAATATTTAGTGAGAAAATGTACAGTTGAGCACTACATGGAGCTGCAACTTGTAATAAGCAGAATGATAATTAGATATTCAGTTCAAACATCAATATATGTCAGTGCTAGTAAGTATAATATCACTATTGCTGAGTCTCACCCCATCTTTTTTTCTCCTCTCCTTCCAGACCTCCCCTCAAAAACAGACTACTTACAGGTACTTTCTTCTGTGTTACAATTACTGCAGAATCTTTCCCACGAACAGCTACAGATGTAAGTCCACCTTGGTTTATGGCCTTAAACGCATATTCTAGAAAAATATACAAATGTTAATAAAAAACTTGTGTCAGAGACTAGTACAATTAACTCTGACAACACCTTCCCCCAACATATGAATCTCGCCTTTTTAGTACTTGTGCAACACTTTGTGTCCCTAAGGTCTTTAGCACAATGTGCATTGACTCTCTTCACAAAACCACTGCCACTGCTTCCTTCAAATGTTTCTTACAATTTGATTGTGTTCAGTTCAAGCTTAAAACCAACAGACTAAGTTTTAGAACAAAAAGGCTATTCTGAACTTGATCAAAATTGTCCAATTTTAATCTACAGTAACCATAAATTCTACCAGAAGAATTTTTGACATGAATTTTAGTATTTTAAAGGATAAAAGCGTCTAATTTTTTACTGATATAGATGAAAACTGATGTGATGTCACAGGAGGCACAGGAGACAAGTTTTAACATTATTATCATATTTTCTGACTTGACATTCAAACACTGCAATGCTTTTCTTCACTTTTTATAATGAAAGCTACACAGATGCCAACTAAACACTGTTATTCATGTAAGTACAACAGATTAAGAAGTAAACACTAAAGCAACAATCATGAAATGATCCATGAAATAAATTTCTCCCTATTAATGGTTTCAAAAGCCTTAGGAACAACAACTTTAAAAACTGTTTATCTGGCAATATTTGATAAACATTCAGAAATTCCTAATATCTGGCTGAGTCATAAGTTTCAGATAGCAGCTAAATGTAGGTGAATTTTTTAGTTAGCTATGCACATGAACCCAGAATTTAGAACATGTCTACAAACAGCATAGTAAATTGCTAAAACTATCTTAAAATAATGGGAGCAAGAAACTTGGCTATTTTAAAAGCTGCACTCAGATCTATAGAAGAGATTGCACAACAGAAGAGTAATAATCTGAAGACGAAAAAAAAGTCAAATCTTGCATCATAATGTTGAATCTGCTGAGTCAGTTAAGGAAGGGTTCATTGTTGTGTATTTATAGCACTGTATTCACTACTCTCAGACATCAGAGCATTTACTGGTTACCCAAATGTGCCATAAAGGATGTTCCCCCTTTCCCTCTGTACAACTCTGCTCACCTGGGATGACCAGTGCCAGCCCGCAGCGAAGCACAAAACCCAGCGAGACACGAGCCAGCACTGCCTACAAACTGGTCATGCTTGAAGCCCCAAGCACAGGTTTGCAACGCCTGTCTATTTATCTGTACAGCCACCCGAAGGGAGGGTGTAAAGCAGATGGACAGAGCCAGCCTTTTTTCAGTGATGCCCACTGACAGGACCAAATCAGAGGCGACTGGAACAAACTGAAACACAGGAGGGTCCACCCAAACACCTGAAAACATGTTTTACTGTGATGGTGACCGAGGACTAGAACAGGTTGCCTGTACTACTCACAACCCATCTGGAAACACTCCTGGGTGTCCAGCTCTAGGTGGGCCTGCTTGGGCAGAGGCTTGGGGCCAGATAATCTCCAGAGGTCCCTCCTAATCTCAGCCATTCTGTGGTTCTGTGACACTTAGGTGGCAGCAGGAACAGGTGCCCTCACAAACTAGTTTTTGCTCACAACTACCAACAGCCAGGCTTGCTAAACTGCAGTCCCTTCTGGCACTGGTGCTATTACCACCTCCATTGCTCAGTTTTCAAAGAAACACGCAAAAAGGTGAAGTGGCTCTTAAAATGTAACAAATCCAAGTAGCTAGTGCTGTTTTAAGTCTGTTTACTGCTATGTAGGTATTTCAGTAGCACTGCAGACATTCTCTCTGAAAACAGCAGCCCCTTGCTATTCCCTGAATATGTCACAACAGTCAGAAATTTGACCATAGTAATTTTCTTCACCTCCCAAAACTCCACTTAGAAGAAACATCACCTTTGAAGACTGAAACTAATAGCAAGAGCACACTGATGCTCTGAGGGATTTTAACCACAGTAATGTGAAATAACTGTTACGTTTTCTAACATGAGATCACTTCAAAGACATATGAGTTTTCTGAGCTTTGGAAGCAGAAGACAGACCTAAGACAAAGTATAGACATTTCAGTCCAATATCATTATGCTGGAAATCTCTGTTCCCATACTGCCAAATTCCAGAAAAACCTCAAGTTTTAAGGCAATCTTAAAGCAACACACGCCAATGCTTAATAGCCTCTAGCTAATCTTAATCCAGCAAAGAGACAAAGATAAAACAAAACCACCTAGATTTGGACATTTGATTGCAAGTAAACATGAGATTTCTGCCCTTGCTGTAGCTAGATGCTGGCAGAGACAACCATGTGGCACCATGCCTGAGTTACCACCCTGGCTTTGGGTAAAGTGAGCTCATTCTTGCTTGAAGGTAACCATGCACATCTACATGTTTTTCTTCCTATAGCACATAGGTACTTAAAATAGCTTGAAGACAGCTTCAGGCTGTGTGCAGAAGCTCTCAAATACACGTGCAGATACTTGCTTCTAAGACATTGTTAAAAGGTATGGAGGTACTACACATTTCTCATACATTAACCTAATGGCTAAATATACCCTGGAGGCAGAAAACCAAGGCTCATTTTCCTCTCTGCTACAGAATGCAGAAACCATTCTCAACAAGCAGTACTGTGACAGAGACAGTGAAGAGTGATGCAGACCAACCAGCCTGTTTTAATGG
Organism: Callaeas wilsoni; assembly: GCA_013398955.1. Taxonomy (NCBI): domain Eukaryota; kingdom Metazoa; phylum Chordata; class Aves; order Passeriformes; family Callaeidae; genus Callaeas; species Callaeas wilsoni. The sequence goes on along the minus strand of VWPU01008210.1, from coordinate 80,734 downwards.
CAGTGGAAGGTTGGAGCTCAGGGCTCTTCTGCCACAGAACCACTGAAACCCTGTGTGAGGAAGCACTGCCCCTACCACCCCTATGTATAAGGGATAATAAGCATTATACACGCTCTAGATATAAGACAGCACCCATACGTAGGTATCTAGTACAAGTAACTTTCTGTCTGTGTACAGACACCTACACACAGGCACTTTCCTAATTCTTCCTTGCAGAAAGGACTGCTCGAGACTGGGCCTCCTGTCCATGAGGCCTAATCCACACAGGCTTCTTCCTGAGAAAAACTCAAGGGCACTCACAAAAAACTAATATGGCTGCCCTGGGCAACTCATGCAATCTGCTCCCAGCAAGCTCCTTTCCTGGAGAACAGACCGATTTACGGGCATAACATGCAATGGATGTACACTAAAGCCACTGCAGCAGGGGAAGACAGCATCAGGATGATGCTGCAAAACAGTTCATCTGTCCCTGCTGTGAGGATCCTCCAGGAGCACTCTCAAACTACTGCCCCACCAGACTGTGAGCTGACTGTGCTGTCACCAGGTATCCTACACAAGGGGCACCAGGATGCGCTTCCGTACAATCTGGTGCACTGCAAAAACAGGAATAACAGAATCAGTGGCCTACGGAAGAAGATGAAGTTTGGCTTCAGATTGTTTCAAGGAACTTGAAAACAAAGGATAGTTGATGCTGTCTCACAGGCCACAAGGTGCAGAACACGAGGTATTCAGGTGTAACAAGAAAGCGCATGAGTTACATCCAAGAACTGACTTTGTCACTCTGGCATGCAGGGTTTGAGGCAGATCAAATCCCATTTCAAACAGCTATCATAGTTCTCAGATCCCAAAACGCAGCGCTCCGAGGGTTGGCAAGATTCACTGAAAGAAACACTTTAGGAGGAATAAACGCCTCTGGATAGCTGCAAGTTTGGTCTCCAAGCATTTGAAATCAAACACTGAGGACTCAGGGGGTCCCTCCCCGTGGCACGGGACGCTCGACAGAGAGCCCCCCCCGGCTCTAAGTTTTCCTTATCTCATGCGAGGATCCCTTTCCCGAGTCCCCACGCCGGCACGACCGGGACCGCCGCAGCTCCACGCTCCCACCAGGCTTTCCCCCACACACCGCGGGACCAGGCCAGGTGGGAGTCGAGACTCCCGAGCCACGAGAGGCGCCGCGTCTCCCCCCTCAGCACAGCCTGCGGGGCTCGGAGGAGCTTTCCTGAGCCGGCCGCAGCCCCGCTCGGCGGAGAGCGGCGGCGGCGCGGGTGGGGGTGCGGGCAGGCCGGGCCCGTGACGGGGCAATTCGGCGGCGGCCCCGCGGGCCCGGACACGCACCGACTTGGTAGAGGCGGCCCTCGGGCGAGAAGATGGTGATGTGCCGGTCGAACCCGGCGCTGGAGCCGCGGGACATGGCGGGAGCGGCGCGGGAGCGGCGCGCGGCCGGGGGGAGCTATCCGCGTGCAGGGCCCCGCCGCAGCCGCAGCCACCGCCGGAGTGCTTCCGGGTCACGCGCCCGCCCCGCGCAGGCGCGCGCCGCTCCCACACCGTCACGCCCCGGGCCCGGCACTGCGCATGCGCGAGCCCCGCGGCCCCCGCGCCGCCGCACGGTGCTTCGGGTTCGTGGAAACCCGAAAGCCCGTCGGACGTGCCTTAGGGAGTGCGCAGGGAAGCGGCAGGAAACGGAATAAAAGTATCATCGCGGTATCCAACAACACTGGATAAAAATATCGCCGGCCAGCCGGGAAAACAAAACCCCCCCTAAAATTCCATACTAAACATTTCCATGTGTTCTCTTCAATGAGAGTAATTTTAAAGCAAATACCTCAAAGGGCATGTTTAAGATATTCATAGGTAATTGTTTGCCGCAGCTGTGTTATAATGCGATGGTTAAAAGACTTTTTATCGGTGTCCAGTACAAAGGGAAATTCCCAAAATTTAAACTCGTGAGTATATGCTCTTTTTGCCTTTCAGCATCTGGGAATTCCCCTACTCTTTGTGGGAAGTCATTTTTTAAAAGTTGTTCATTAAAAGAGTTGAAAAAGCTGTGTTCTGGTACCCACACCTCTATTTTAAAATTATTATTAGGTGAGCTTATTCTTTGTTGAAATAGCAAAATAAAGGTGGATTTTGTGTATGCCACGCATTAAAAATCTGCATTCTCAATTTTTTCAAAATACATCTCCTTGCTTATTAATACTATGGGAGAATAATGTCCCGCTGTGTATTACAAGGCTCGGAGTTTGTCCCTTTCCTTAGGGAAGGGCTTTGTGGGCAGCCATGAAACGTTGGAAGGTGTGATGCAAGCACTGCAACACAGAGAACACGAACACGAATGACTCTGTGTGCCGGCTCAGGACGGAGCCTGTCTCACCCAGTGCTGTGTCTCCACATGTGCCCAAAAAGGGGATACCCATGGAATTAAGACTAGAGTGAGCCTTTAATGATACACTCCTGAATCTTCTCCCAGTCTCCAGCCATCTGGAGGGACTTCCCAAGGCAGGGATAGTGTCTGGTTATTTAGTAATCCTTGCTGGTTCCCCTTCATGAACTTGCTGGTCCCCCCTTGAACCCACGCAAACTTCTTGAATCCACAACATGCCATGGCAGAGTTGCTCAGCATAACAACGTTGTGTGGTTTTGTCTGAAACCTCACCTTTTATCTGAACCTTCTATCTGCCACTACTATTTGATGCTTTTGTACTGACACAGCCAACAATGGATCCCTAGGCATTCCCTCCAGAACACTTGTGATTCTTATAACCTCTATGTCTCTTAAGACCAGTTTCTCCAAGATTATGATCTCTACCTTTAGAGTTCTTCTGTCTACAGAGCTCTTTCATTCTCTAGAATGATCTTTTTTCTCTTGAGAAAAAGAGGATGAGAAAATGGAAGTAAATATCAAGAGTTTAGCCTGACTGCCAAATAGTAACCAAGAAAATCCTTCAGTTTGGAATCAAAGATTCAATATTTGAATTAGATAAAGAAAAGAGTAATAGTTGCTCAATACCGTGGACGTGATGGAGTGGAAGTTATGCTACTTTCAGGATATAGCTTCCAGCGTACAGCGTTGTTTCAGAAGAGCAATCACATTTTGGTTTAACACTAAATCACTTCTGATCAACCATATGGAGTCAAATTCTGTGTAACAGGATCCTGAGGAAAGCTGTTCTCACTGTCATCTTTTCTACATAGTAAGCAGTAAGTGGGTGATCTTGGAGGTGATAATAGCTGGAGTGCAGGCTGAATCAGTTCATCTTTCTCAACTCTATCTTGCCAGTGTGTCTCCGTCTCCATGGCACACAGCAAGCTAAGGGCACATTCCTTCTGATTCCCATTCTCCTTACTCAGTGTGGTAACAAATGGCAGTCAATGTCTTTTTGGGGGTACCAATTGCTGTACTGTTTGGAACACTTGCCTTTCTGGCATTCAGCATGAACCCATCTGTGTAATAAATTACCTTGAATTTTTACTGTACCACTATATAAACAGCAGTAGATGTCAAACAGATCTGCTATTAGCTATCAGCTTTGGCTTGGCTCTCACAGTTATTTTTATTGCCAGTGAAACCTTCAGAATTCCTTTTAGATACTTGGAAGCAAATCCTCATATTCATTGTTATCTTGAAATGCTGTATTTCAGTAATCTGAAATTTGAAGACTTAGAGCAACACAAAAGAAATGTTATTTCACAGATGTCTTAAATAAAATTCAAATAATTAACCTCAGAACTGAGCCTCTGGATACCATGTGCATCTATGTAACATGTGGTATACAGCTGAAAAAGTCTGTAGGTTCATCACTAATGTTTCCCCTTAGGTTCCAGAGAGGGCATAAATTCCCTGTAAGGATCTACAGAGAAGTGTATTAGCAGCAAACACAGAAAAAATAAGTCACAAATCTGACACCAATGTTGTAATACCTTCCAATTGTAAATTCCATATTCTTTCCATCATCCCCTGAATATACTAGTAATGTGTATTTAGGAAGTGTTCTTATTTAGAAGGCATTAGAGTGTGTCTCTCTAAGAACAGTTTTTGAGGTGAAACCCAAGTGATTGATTAGGGATGTGTCCTGAGCAAAAAGGAAGTAGAGGTCTGTTAATGACCAGGGTGAGCTAAAATACAAACTTCAACAGATGAACATGTCTGGCAATGAAATGGATATCCTGAAGGTGCAGTGTCTGCTCAGCTAGGGCTGACCTAAGGCAGAGCTGCTGCAGGGAGCCACCTTCTGCAGCGCGACATTTGAGCTCCACTCCCACACAGGCACCAGTACTTGTGCAATGGTGCTAGCTGAGTGCAACAATGCCAATTGTGACCTAGCCAAAACAAATGTTTAATGCTTTGGGCTGCATGACCATCAGAGCTAGTACCGAACAAGGACTGCAACAGTGCTGATTCACACCAGCTTATGCTGTGCAGAACTTCATACAGAGGTGCAGGAGCCTCGTACAGAGCAGCAGCTGCTAACTAAGCAGTCCTGCACAGGAGCAGACACCTCATTTAAAAGCAGTATTTCCACTTTCAAGGCGATGTGGCAGTTCTCTGACTTAAAGAATTATAAAAACAATCTTCTGACAAAGTAGAAGTATTGAGGAATGAGAGAAGTAGATCCAGCCTCTCTGCTATTCTTGCGGGACTCCATAGGAGCTGTCATGTTCTGTCAGGAAAAAGGTCTGTGATGAACACTACCAACAATACAATGAATTTAAAGGCAAGGTTTTATGTTACCTTAAGAGGCACCCAGCTCCTCTACACTTTCTGCACAGTACCTGAAGGACATGACTGTATCCAAATCACACCTGCTGGTTTACAAACCAGTACCAGAAGTAGAACATGTGTCAGGACTGTCTCGGAAAAAAAATAGCAGGGAACATGCTTGAATGCTTAGTCCTGAGGGAGCTTGTCATGGGGCACTACAAGAGCTCAGAACTGCAAGTTCTATACAAAAATATCTTCACGTTTCATCTCAGTTTCAAACAGAGGATTTTTGTAAGAGAGAAATGTGACAAACCCAGAATACTTCATCTGAGATTTATGTGGCATTTCCATGTTTTGGGAGGAGAAAGGTTTGCATTAAAGTTTTAAGTGCAATGCATTTACCACACACAACCTTACAAATAACTTAGAACACTTTTCCTGTATTTATACTGGTTTTTTGCTTTATAACTTGGGATAGATTTTAAAGAAATGTACCACTATCAGTTTTGCCCTAATAATGTCTTTAGGAACTTCTAGCTGTCAATTTTCATTTTAAAAAGTCCATGCATTTCCATAAGCAAACTATTGCAGTGATGCCAAATCCTGTCAGAAACAGCAAATTTAGGAGTGTGAAAGAGCCACAAAACATTCTACTGGTTGTTTACTTATTCTTCCAAACAAATTACTGCTATATGTTGCTATAACCAATCTCTCGCATTTTGTGTCTTCAAATTAGAGTGAGAAGTATTAGGTCTGTGTGTGTCTGGCGAATGGTAAATGCACCATTTATGTCCCTTAGCTTCACTGACTAGAGACAGACATTGTGCAACACTTGCAAGGTATGCCCTACAAACTTTGAAGGTTCTTTGCAAGTACCTGCTTAATTTCTTCGAAGTACAGAATTTATGAATTTCAGTGTAGATGAAAAGCTTGAGAAAAAATAAGATAAAAATGCCCAAACTGTAATTCCAACAGGAAAAATCAAGTTTTAATTCAAATCACAAATATTACCTGTAAAAATGGAAATAATGGACCTAACTGACCCCCACTGGACCAGCACTGATGCTAACGGATATATGCAGGAATTATTTTGTCAAAAGCAGTCACCGACTTTTCTTTAGTTATCCACCTCACACATTAATCTCATAATTTTCCTGCTGAGTTCTCTGAGCCAGCAACTGTGATTAAAAAAAAAACAAAAGGCAGCTTCAGCTTGTCCAATGACATTCTTCATGATTTCTGTTGAATGCAGAGCCATTTTCTCGGTACTTGATATGAATATTTTTCCTCAAAAACATCTTTATAGGGAATATGCCATGTATCACCTGTAGTCTGTACCACACAGTCATAACGGAAAGCAGGCTATTGGGAAAAAACAGAGGAAAGACATTTTTTTTTTTAGACTTCATACAACATATTACTAAAATATCAATTACAGATAGTTATGACTTCCAATGCTTACCTTAGAAGTCTCCATAGTTTTATCTCTTAACAACTCTAATTTTGTTTTCTTACACAAAACAAATTCTAAATTTTAGTACTGGAGGAAAAACTAAACTATCTTTTAGTATTTTGTGGTCTAGGAGTCATTATAAATTCTGTCTTCAATCAGCACCAGATAATAATGATTGCAGCATAATGCACTCAATTTCTAGAAATAGCAAAATTATTGTTGTTCTGTTCAGTTAAATGAAATCATATGGGAATTACTCAGGATGTGGCGTTCATAGGCTTGAACATAGGATTTAATGACATTATTGACAACTTGTATTTGTTCTCCCGATCTCCCTCTTTAGAGAGCTGACTTGCTCTGTTCCAAGGAGACTTAAGAAAAGGAGATGTAGGAAAAGGGTTTATCACTAAGACTTTCAGAACCATCTGCTTGAACAAATAGAATAAACAATTTTCCTGGTCTATTATGTTACAGGTATACTAATTCAACATATATAAGACAAATACAAAAGAAATATTACTGGTTGGTAATTATGGTTCTCAGGACATACTATCACTCTATATGTATAGTCTTGGAAGTGTACTTTCCTGTGGTAGCTTCCAGAATAACCTAGAATACAGCTATGACTGGGAATATCAATCATCCAAATCACTTGTATGGGAATTAAGATGTGAAAATTACTAGTCCCTTTGTACAAAATAAAGAAACAAGGTATAGCTAAAGCTGTGTTACTCAGGTAACCCAACATTCATTATTTGGCTCCATAAGAAGAAATGTATATATGGCAATACAGAATGAAAGGCTGTCATTCTTATGAACTGGTATCTCTATTTGTAATCATGAATGTTATTTTACAATTTTAACCAGAGAAGGAACAAAATTAATTAATTTAAAAAATTGGTGCGGTATTCCTTTAAGCAGGCAATAACAATACAGACAGACCAGGTAACAAAAAAACTGCTTATAGAATGTAACATGATGAATTTTTCCCTAGAAAAATCTTAAAAGAGCTGCATTTCTGTTAATGTACTGTTCACAAGGATACATGTCTCTTAGACAGCAACATTAGTATTCCACCATAACATGACTTCACTGCAATTTCTGCCGCTGAATACTAACTGTAAACCTGACTGTTCCAGGCTTTCCTTCATGAAACTTTACACCTATGTTAGGTTACTGTTACAGTGAATACTGAAATACCTGTATTTTTCTGCTTCTTTAAAATAAAGATGAAAGAAATTCTATTGTAAAATTGGAAGCATAATATTTTATAATAGTGCTGCAGAGGAGAATAAGGGATTTCAAAGATCCCTTATTAATTAAATTAGTAGTGCCAATTAAAACATTGGCACTCAGGTTTTAATGAGGCCAGTAATGGTTACAGAGTTTCCAGCACTGGAAAGATTTGTATAGACAAACTTTTTTCACATTTACATTTTAAACATTTAGGTAGCATTTCTTGGCTCTCTTACAGTTTTCTTGTTTGTGGCATGCTTTGTGAATCCAGTGAATTTTCAGGTAACATGGGAGTTTTGAGTGCATTGGTACAAATCCATTTCTTAGACTCCAATAAGATATTTTGGCTTCCAGAGTTTGAAATAATGTATCTTCAACAAATATGCTCTGTGTTTTCTGACTGCAGCGGGAAAACTTACCAAAAACTTTATACTCCTTCCTTCTGCAGAAGGTGAGAACACTATCTGGTGTCCACGCTGCCACTTACGGAACAGATGACGTGTCAGGCTGTCGGGAAGACAAGCCTTGTGATCCCGGAGGAAGTCTCTAGTAACAAACTTGCAATGCTTGCCTGATCGGAGAGTGGCATACAACAAGAAGGCATCATCTTCAGAGCTTCACAAAACAAATGGAAAAGACAGATGTCATCCACAAGGCAGTAAGTGGTTGCAGGAAGTGATTCAAATACTGACCAAGATTTATTCATCAGCAACACTGAAAATTCCCACCACTACTCTAGCTCCCTGTAAAATAAAAAATTGCTTACCACAGGGCACCAAAAGCTAGAGTGCAATAAAAATTAACTGCATGCTACATGGAGCACTTTTTTCCTCTTATCACAATCTGATAATAGAACAAGACAATCTCCTGCCACAAAGTTTAATAATACCATGCTATGTGGAACAAAACTGCTAAAACCCAACATTGTACCCCCACACAGCAGCAGACCACAACTGCACACTGATGCTACCAGAAATTCTGTAAGTTCAGGGCACTGTGCTCTTGGCACTGGCTTTATCAGTCATAAATCCTAATAAACATACAGCTGTCAATATGATTCTAAGTGATAAAGTATTCATAACGCAACTTTTTATGTACTTTTGAAGTAAGTATAGCAATGGGTATGTTTCTTTCACACACACAGATAGAGATACTAGTAATGGTACTAAAAACTACAGCAAAATGCACATAAATCAGATGTTGGGCTCTATTATATTGAGCCATTTTCTTCAACTTACATATTTTCAGCAAAGAAGAATTCTGCCTTATTCTGCATCTCCTTCATAATCTCTCTTTTCCAATTTGAAGAGTTCGTCAGCATATGTTTGCGGCCCAGCACAAGCAACCGGGCATTCTCTTTTGCCAGGTAGTTGACAGCATCAAAAAGCTGCAGAAAACAAAGCAAACCCAAAGATTTTCTTAGCTGTAAAAACAGAGTGACAGAAAATACTTTCACATGTGTCTCAACTAGAGGGACTTCTAGACTACTCTCGTTTCACACAGTTCTTAACTGCAATGCGAATTAAGCAGATAACTAATTTAATTCCCTAATCACAAAGAAAAAAAGAAACGACAAACCAATTCATTGAAGGACGCTGCTCTCAACCACACAGAAAATATAATGCTTTTATACACCAGCTCTTGCAGTTTAAATGACATGAACTACCTCGGGCAGAGTTGTATGGAGATGTCAGAAGTTCCAAGTCAGTTGAGGGAAGTGAATCACGCTGGGATTTAAGTAATACCCACTTCTGATCACGGAGCACCGGGAGCCCAGAGCACACCGCGTCTCCAGCCCCACCTGCTGGAGTTGGAGACCTACATGGCCCCGGCTGCCCAGTGGGGAGGCAGCGAGCAGCAGGACATGGAAATCCGTGACCTCGGGATCAAAGCTTTACGAAAACCACATCCAGACTAGGATGTGAAGCGCCCACCTGTGAACCAACATACTGAGGTGGTAAACTCACTTCAGAGGGACCTTTCAGCACTCTCTTAGGGCTCTGCCTGTTCCACAAGTGCTTCTCAGGACAGGCACTTGTGCCTGCGACTTTCCCTCCCTGCTTCACCCAGACTGAGCTCAGGGAGGACAAACGTTCTGGCTTTCAGCATCCAGGTTATTACTGTGGACTGCCCACAAAACAATGGCATTTCAGTTCGACCCAGAAAGACAGAAGAATTGTTTCTTGAGACAGATGCATATATCATATTTGAAAGACAAGGGCGGTATCCTCAACCACCAGGGAAAGGTATTTTGTAATTTTTACCTGCATTTGCTGCCACGATTTGTCAACATACAATCCCCTGATTAATCCTTCCCGCTTTTCTAGCTACTTCCCTCTTCCTTGCTACTTTTTCTCCCTGTAATACCTTCAATTGCCCTTCTTCTCTTGCTCTTTTCCCTCCTTTCCTCCTATTTGTGATCCTTACTGTTTTTTGGTATCATTTGCTTTTGAGTCAGGGGCTAGAAAGAATTGTTCATGTAACTCTTGTGTGCCATTTTACAATGCATTTAGTTTCATCTACCTGCAAGTACCAGGAGAAAGGGGTAGCCCCACCTCAAACTGCACATTCTCACTACTTCTGTTGTGTCAGATCTATGTCACAACTACCCATGAGCTCACTGATCCAACAAAAAACTTTTTTTTTGTAGGGTTGAGCTTGCAGGAACCCAACAGATAGACTTGAATCAAAGGTTCAATGACTGATGGGAACATATTGCTGGAGGTGGTAAGGACAGGAAGTGTGGGACTGCCCTTCACGGGAAAGGGCCTGCAGATGGCTCAAATTAAGTATACCATGAATCCGGATCTGAGATGTGGGAGAGGAGGCCAGAAGATTTTCTACATTAATTTTAACTGTTGAGCTATAAGCTGCTGTTGCCAGTATTGATTCTGAGGGACTAAAGGCTCTGTTTTCATACAGATATAGGGGCTTGGTGCTAAAGAAAAGCACAAATGCTTAACAGTACCTATTGGAACTAACTTCCTGCTTCCAGGAGATCACACTGGATATTGGCTATGCATGCATACGATTTACTTTTCCCTGGTTAAAACAAACAAAACATAATGTGAGCAGGAAAAGGCCAAAGGCAGGAACGTCTCATGCACTGAGCCAGTCCTGCAAATAGCTGGATACAAATACCAAAGGAGAATTAAGTTGGTTAATATGAGTTCATTAAAGCTAATAAAAGTTAGGAATGTAGCTACTGCATCCACAGATATTTTCATGTACAGAAGTCAAGAGTGAAGAAATAATAACCATGAGTGACTTTAGCAAATCCTTACAAGTTCCAAATGAAAATACTTTTTCTTTTTGTCTAACGTTTTGCTGCATTAAGGGAAGGTTAGCAAAAAATCATGTGAAAAAAAGAAGTTAAAAAACCAGCAGTTCCAGATACAGATTGGTCAATAGTGGCTATTTCCAAGTTTATGAAAGACTCAAGTGTCTTGGATCCAGCTCCTGTAGGTCTTTCTTTCTGGAAGTTATAACTAGTGGCACTTTGTACCTGTTAGTCATGTGGACTTTCTTGTCCTACATATTATTAGCATATGAGGTTTTCTAGTGTGAAGTGCTTCTGGGAGAAAATTGAGAGATTGGTATAAATTAGCTACAGCAATGGAAAAACTCAAACCAGGCTTAAAATGCAGTAAAATTAAAGGGAGTCAGCATTTTAAAATTTTGAAACTCCTGCTTACATAACAACCCACTGTCCCTCCTCTACTTAACACTGAGATTAACCTTACTTACACAACTAAAATACAGAAGATAGAAATTATTTTTGTTTTCATAAAATAAAAATAATTTTGTTCTGCACACCCACCTTATCTGACACAACTTTACTAAAGAGCATTTTCTCTCACTTTAGGCTTGGGCACTTAATGGGGGTGGTCTACAAGCAGTCACAGAACTTACATGGGGGGGTTTCCTAAGTGTCTACTCCCACGCCTGGCTGCTTCTCAAGAAAGAAAGATGTGAGACACACAGTAACACTTGTTCAGTCACAGAGAAAACTAACTGAACATAATGGTGCTAATACAAAACCAGCAGCAGTGATCTCTCATTTAAAAAGTCAGGGGTATTTTATTAAGCTAGTATATCCAGAGGTTACATGAGCGTATAATGGAGCACAAGGAAGATAGATTAATTACTCTAACTCATACAAGGAACTATGAGCAGAGCAGGATACAGATTTCCTAAGACTTCACTGCCAGTCCCTTTCTGATCACTAGATCACGCTGTGTCATGTGTCCCCGGTTTCAAAAGTTAGCTTGAAGTAAGACAGCCTTTCTCCTTCTGTACTACTGGTAGATTCCCACTTGTGAAATGGGAAATCCCTACAGAGGGTTGCCGGGAGGCACACCGCTCAGTGATTCAGCAAAAGGTGACTCACCTGTATACACGTATAGCATGAAGAAGTAACCACCAAAAATATTTAAATCACATTTTTTATTAATAAATAATATTTGACATTGCTTAAACATTTGGTTTCACCAACCGCCATTTAAAAGCAAAACTCACCTACAGGTTATCTACTAATAAGAGCAACAAACTGCTCTATTATTGCTATTTTCACCTGTTGCTAGGGCTGCCTCCCACCCAAGTGAAGCTGTGAAACTGCAGAGGAAACCCCAACACAGACCACAGGTTCAGAGCTGCTATTACTGTACTCTTTCAGGCAGGGCTGAGCATGACCATTGTCTCCAAAGTGTAGCCAGGAATTCAAACCAGTCAAAAGAGGTGATTGTCCCACTTCACTCTTCACTGTTGTGGCCTCGCCTATAGTCCTGGGTATAGTTTTGGGTGCCACAATATAAAAAAGACATTAAGCTGTTAGAGAGCATCCAAAGGAGAGCAACGAAGATGGTGCAGGGCCTGGAGGTGAAGCTCCATACAGGTGCTGTATGAGCAGCACAGAGGTCACTCAGTCTGTTCAGCCTGGAGGAGACTGAGGGGAGACCTCATTGCAATTATAACTTCCTTGTGAGGGAAAGAGGAGGGGCAGGAACTGATCTCTTTTGTGACCAGTGACAGGACACAAAGGAATGGCCTGAAGCTGTGTAAGGGGAGGTTTAGATTGGACATTGGGAAAAGCTTCTTCACCCAAAGGGTGGTTGAGCACTGGAACGGGCTCCCCAGGGAAGTGGTCATAGTACCAAGCCTCACAGAGCTCAGCAAGCATTTGGGCAACACTGTCAGGGACATAGGTGCAATTCTTGGGGTGTCTTGCACAGGGCCAGGAGTTGTGACTTCGATGATCCTTGTAGGTCCTTTCCAATTCAGGATATTCTATGATTTTATAAATGAATTCCTGTCACCACTACATTTATTTGACTTAGGAGTTTCACTGTTCTTGGGTCCCTTTTTCCGTACTGTAGACCAAGAAAATAAGCTCAAGAAAACCTGTCTACTTCAGTCCCACACACAGGAGAGAGACACGATGAGAAGCCAGAGATTTTTCCCACAGGACAGCCAGTTACTCAGGGAAGACGTGTGCTGCTTGCGAGAAAGGCTGGACTTTCTCACTGAGCCTGGTAATTTCACCAAACCACATTCAAGACCACTACCACAGCACCAAATACAGATGCTTCTTATATTCTCTACATTATTATTGATGACACAGTGTAAATTAGTCTCAAGTCCTCTTAACTCAAATACAGGGGCAGGATACACATTTCTTGATTTCCCTAGAGATTATCTGTCCCTGACTAGCAAGGGAGTAGCTACTTTGAAGGGAAAGAAGTGATGGATGAATAAGTAACAGTCACTAAGATTAATCAGCCTGGTTTACTTTCTGCTTTTTAGACAGTCAGCAGCTAACTCTTGGGAATTATTCCTTACGACACGAGGGATGCCTTCAATGCTGCGGAAACAATATTGTTGGGAATATCTGTATCCTGTGTTACAGTAAGACTATTTAGATTGATGTAACACATCATCATGCAAAACTTTACCAGTGACAGCCCTTCACACATCAGTGATGGCAATCACACAATGTTTAACATGTTTTAACCTGTCTGCATTGACTCTGCACCTGGAATTGACTTATCCTCTCTTGCCATATTCACTAGAGATATGTCTTAACTCCCTATCACAATTCATTAAAATTTGCAGTACATTTTTAGATGTTAGCTTTTCCTCTTAACAGTCAACACTATTAATCAAAGGCAGATTATTGACTGAGCAAGAAAACTAAACCACAGAAGCAGATTCCCAAGTTGATTTAATATAGATTGAGAATGGTACAGTAGCCTCGGTTTGCTCAGATGAGGTGATGCCTAAATATAGCTCTGCAACTTGCAGAGTAAGTCTGTATTAAGATGCTTTTGCAGCCAGGTCCATACTGACTGGTACCAAGTGTGTACCAAGACACCTGGTGCTCCTGCACAGTCCAGTGTTCCCACTGCCTGGAGAACTCGGCTCAATTGTAACACTGGTGAAGGTAAACACATTACTTTCAGGTCAAAATTGATTACAACAATAGTCTATGGACTGTGACCAAGATAATGAACCATCTTGAATACTGAGTAGTGGGGAGAATGAAGCAGAGTAACTGTAAATATATTCAGGGCAGATACAGAAGCAACAGCACAATTTATATTTTTCTGTATTCATAGTATCCTGGCTGTTATGCCAGTAATGGAGATATCTTTAATTACAACTCCATTTGATTTCAATTGAAGATGCAATCTGCTCAAGATAATCCCTGAAACAATTCTGAATGTAGAAGTAATATGTTTGTAAATAGTCTCTGACACTACATTCTGCTATGTTAGAAACCGTAGGTAAAGTTTCCAATTTCAAACAATCTTGAAGAGCCACTCTTGTCTGTTATTCTACTGATGAGCTCAGAGAACAGCACAACACAAACCAAAACTGTGTAAATCAACTTCAGATTTGGTAAGACTATTATGAATTTCTCCTGTGCAAACAGGGAGGGATAGGTGCCTATCCTTCCCAGCAGAGAGCCATATAAGAAAAGAGAGTTTTGAAATAGGTACTTTCTATCTAATTACAGTCATATCCTGCTATGTCTTATTCCCAAAAGGCACAAGAAGTAATCTGATGGACAGTGAAGCAGTATTTCCTAAAAGAATTAATAGAGTCACAGTGGGATGCATGCAGAGAGTGAAGAAATACACACACAAACATGGAATTAAAGTGTGTGCATGACACAAAGGATGGGGAGGCAGGCAGGGGATCATCAGGTGGAGGAGCCACTAGCTTTTTGGAATCTGGCTTTTTAGAATGGACTGTTGTCTTTAAAAGATCTCAGCCACTTTGTCAGACCTTCCACCTGAGAAACCTTTTAGTGTGAACATTCTTGCTCACACTTTTTGAATGTCTCCTGCTTTTGAATGGTAGTATTTTCATCATCATGATCTTTAAATGAATGAAGTTCAACCACAAATAAAAGAAAGAAAAATGGGTAGTGACAATGGTTAACATAGCATGCTATTAAATGAACAATGCCAAGAACTCTAGAAATGATGACTAACTTCTTTAGTCATATGGACAGTTGGGGAATTGCTGAATTTTATAGTACAAGTTGCAAAAGAGAAAAACAGGCAAATTTTTCTGACTCTTACAATTCAAGAAATACACAGACAAACAAATATTCTTCGGTTGTCTAACTGCATTTTTGGAAGTTGAATACTCTAAGTTACTTCAGTGTCAGTCAAGTTTCTAAATCCAAAAGTTTTGTTAATCGGCTACAATACCATTTTCTTTCCCAATTCACTTACTGAAAAACGTATTTTAAAAATTTTAAAAATCCATTGGTTTAAATGTACAAGCAGACTCTTTGATGTTGTGTCAGCTGATGCCTTGATGGGCTTACCTAAAAACAAAGGCCAGACAAAACTAAGAGAATAAAAAGCAGTTGTATTTATTGAAGGGCCTTCAGGTACATTTAGGGCAGACGAAGCCCACCCAGGGGCTACACTGCAAAATGGACAACAGATCATGGGTTTTCATACTTTTATAAGTTTGGTCCATTTGCATATTGGGGGTTAATCTTCCAATTACAGCTTCAGGTAATGAAGTCATTTACCCCAAGCTTCCCCCCCCCCCAAAACTCACTTTTGTTTACCTTCTCGGGGCCTGACACCGTAAGGTGTCCTTGATTCCCAGGCCTAGAGAGGAATTGTTGTGTCTGACCAAAATGGGAAAGCAGTAGCTAACACTCTATACGGAGCTGAGAGTTCTACACTAGAGAATTACAAGATTACAAATATATGAAAAACATGAAAGCTAAAATCCTAAGGCATCACAGCAATTATGAAGCAGGAATAAAGATGGAAGAGAAGGGGTGAATCTGAAATCCAAAGCAGCATTCTGCTAGGGTAGCAAGTGGGAAATGTCCAATTCACCATTAACTATAGCCCAGTCCTAACAACTTATTTTTTCTATTTTAATTAAAACTTAACGTTTTCTATTTTAGTTGTGGACTGGCAGTAACGCATTTTTGTTCCTGAATTTGAATTTTCTGAATGTCCTCCTTTCTAGTCATGTAAAAGGACAAAGGTATTTGTCCTTTTCTGATCTTTTCTGAGATATTTTTTCTCCATAGCTGATACCACTGTATACTTTTATCTCTCCTCTTACTCATCTTCTTTCTTGTATTAAAGAATTAATACCAAGACCTTGACAATGCATAAGGGGAGGCTTACGTGGATTTGATTTTATCCAGACATCTCCTGAGAAACTATTATTTTGTACCAAAACCTGGAGATTTACAAAATATTAGAAGTCTCAACTCTCCACACCAAGGAGAGTAGTTAGATGATACTGTCTATCTGTGATTATATAAAAGTAGGAAAAGAAACATGTAAAACCTGAAAGTGTTCCCTTTGCATTTTCACATATCAATACTATCCTTTGTTCTCATCCTTGAATTCTTTCTGCCTGCACTGCTGCTTCTTCAACAGTATTTTCTTACTGATCTCTACACATTGCTTCATTGCATGTATCATCTTTATATTCTTGAGGAAGAAAGTCACATAAAAATGAAAAGGTATGAGGTTTTACTTATTCTTGCATAAGCTTCAGATGTGAAACTTTACCTGTCAGAGCCACTGACTGTAAATGGAATAATTGTCCTAACTGAAGTCACAGCTTCAGGGGTCTGCCTTCTTTCACTGGAAATCCAGTCTTTGCAATTACATTGATACTCTTGCTTTTCTACTATTATCAGAACACTGTATACAAAGACTTGAGGACAAAAGGGAGTTTCTCTTACTATGTTTCATTTTAGAAACAATGTAAAAACCTAGCTATCAGAAATGAACTAGAAACAATGTAGCTACTAAAAAGGAACATTTGTGAGCCCAGTGGAGCTGTGCCAGTCTTAGATTTTCAGAGTGGGTCAGAAGTTGTATTTAAGTACTGAAAATGCAAAATGTGAGCAGGATCTCTGGGTGGTGGTGGCAGCAGTGGTAATGGGATGTTATGAAAATGAAAGCGCAAGCTTGACTGATCTTTTCCATAGATAGGAAATAACTCGGTGCAGGACTGAAATCGGCTTTGTAAGACTGAATCTGACAGTTTAAAAGCTACCAACACTTCAGCTCTCACCACTGTCCTATGCAGATGTCTGTACAGTGTGACTGACCTAGTCTGATGTTAAGTGTTTTCCCCGTGTCCTATTTGTGGTTCAAAAAATCCCAGACAGTACTTCTGTCCTTTGAGGAAAGGTCCTGCAACAGCTGGGGACATCACTGTTACAGCAGGCACAGGCATGATGCTGTTACAGTATATTAAACCTATGCTTCTGCAGAGACATCTCACATTTTAATAAACTTGACAGTTCCACAAATACTTTAACATAAGGACTATTTCTGTGCTCACAGGACAGCAGACATCCAGGCAGAATGACATGATAACCAAGGAAACATCAGTAAATTGATGACTTGCAGTTGAAAAAAGCATCAGAGTACAATATGCAGCAGGTATCTGTAACACAGTTTTCACACTGCCTTTCTGAGTACTATTTTCCAGTTGTCTGCTACAGACTATTATACAGAGGTTACCTTCAAAACTTTTATATACCTTCGAAAACAATTGTTTCAGTAAGAACCTTTGCAGCTCTTAACACATATAAATACATTAAGAAACACTACTGAAATGAGTGGTGATTTCTCTGTGAAGGTCAGAAAGAGGAAAATTTTGTTTAATATGAAAGAGAACATATAAAATGTTCTTCTTCAGCAGTATGAAAATCAGCAGAAGCAAACTAAAACACAAAGGTCTGAGATTGAGGACCAGTTGCATGGTCAGAGTCAGACCTCCTTGTCCTGGGCCAACCATAAAACCAAGGCTTTCAGCAAGGAGGAACTTAAGAGGGAATCTGTTTAATATTGCTAAGAGCATAAATGGTATTTACCAGATTGGAGAAAACCCAGGGGACTTTCATATACATCAGTACACCTTGCACTGCCAGTACCATGAGGCAGAGGTTCTATTGTCTCAGTTGGATCAAGGCTTACCCGGGCAAGAAACTCGCTGTTGCTAAAAAACCAACAAAAATCTGATGCAGTGTAATACAGCTGATGTAAAATGTGTGTCAGCATTATTTCTCTTACACAGTCATTAGTTTTGATTGTGCATCATTGCAGACTCATGCCATTTTACTCCTAGTAACACTGCCAGCAGTGTCCCTGCCTGGAGATCCTAGGCAGTGGAAGTCTGAAAGCCCACCGTGATAGCTAAAGTCCACAAGATCTAATTTTTTTACTTTGATGCTTTTAATTTAAGTATATTGGTGGCAGTCTGCAATACTCAATAGCTGGGCACTGGGCAGGCCACTGTTTTATCTGAAGTATTTTTCTTTAACTCAAAAGATACAGCAATTTGACAAATAGATAATATTGTCAGCTCCCACAAATTAATTATAGATTATATTTGGCATTTGTCTAAAGGCTCGGCCTCCTGGGAACAACCAGTTATATGAAAAACTTTGTCTACTTAGCCATCTTTTTCCCCTTGTCAAGAGAAACAAGTTTGAGAATATGAAAATATGACCAGAAGAAAGGCTTGGACAACGGAAGCCAAGTAAGAACCACTCCCAAGCCCTAGCTCTATTTCATAAAAGGGTTTATTTTTTAAAGCAACTTTTGGCTTGGGAACTCAGAATTACAGTTTCCAGGTATCTATATGACTAAATCAGCTAGTACTTTTGAGGAATTATGTTGCATCTTTTCCCTCTTTTGTCCATTTCCATGGAAAAGATACGGATACCTAACTAACAACTCCAGAGCATCCAGGACCAAACATCAGTGCTCAAGTGCAAGACAGAACTGTAATTTCAGAAGTGTTCTGTTTACCAAATTTATCAGATAGCAAATGGTTAAAACTGTGTTTTATTACTGGTTATGTTAATTAGGTTGGTGGACTAAATGGGCTTGTGGAAATGAGAGTGGGTGGGATGACAAAAAAGAAATCCCTAACCTATAGCATTGGAATTTCTGAAAGCCCATTTGGGAATGCCCATTCAATGGAAACTTGAGAGATTTCACTCTTTTAGGCATGATATGCAGAAACATGCATATCAATTAGAAGTGAAAATATCAAAACCCTCCAATTCTTTAAGACACTTCCTCTCACTATTGAGACTTATGGCCATTCCACATAAATAGATTTAAATAGCACAGTGCAATGTTTTACAGGGACATTGTGTACATGACCTGTGATGACGAAAGCAGCATAGTGACATTAACATTAGACGAGCCCAGGGTAACTACTCCTTATAAGGAGCACGATAAACCAACATCATTAAGACTGTCTGGTTCTGCTCTATGGCTACTTGCTTGCAACCCTCTTACTAGCACTTCATTTTATTCAGTCACATGTGTGGCAACTTAGGGCTGTGGTGGAAGAAAACTCCTATCAATTAATCAATCAGGTAGTAGTATAGCCAGTATTCAAGAAATAGGTATTCCATTGTACTTTTCTTAAGCTTGCACTGAGTGTAGAAGCTCAAACTCCAGTGAACCACAGCTCTAACAAACACCTGCATCATACTTCTACTTTTTTTTTTTCAGTGTATACTGTAAGCACTACCTAGTTTACCAAAGTACTACACAATTAGGAAATAAACAATCAGCAAGGTTGATCTTCCCACACTGGTATACCACGTAAGTCAGGAACAACTTCTGAATAACAACTACTTCAGAACCTGTGGGACTGAACTGGCTTTTAGCTGCTGTTGGAGAGCTTATGGCACACACTGTGTACACAGCTTGCTCAGCCACGTCAACTTGACTCCTTAAAAGCTCAAGACTCAAAAATTCAAAACATTAGAGGCAGAAGAAATATTACTGTCAACTCGTTGCTTCCTTTTTGTCGCGTGTAAAAGTGAGCAGGTAAATGGATAAATGCTGGACAACGATAAGGACAGACATAAGCATTGCTAATACTTTCTGATTTATCCAGGAGGTAAGTTGGTAGCAATGATATGACAGAAGTACAGGTCCAGTTTTACGAGTCACTACAGGAAGCATTGTGCAAGGATAGGACGATATAGCAGCTGGAAACGGTAGAAACGATTCAGAAAAATTGGAAGAAGGAGTTAATACTTCATTAAACTGGTTGGAAAATAGAGTACCTAATGTTTACATAATTTTGACAACCTCTTTAGCTTCTGACACTATAATTCAATGCATATTTCCACCTAGAACTGTGAAAAGAACTATTCAGACCATTAAAGAACTGACTGGTGAATAATAAATCAGGAAGAAACAGCATCACAAACTAGTATCTCTGGGTGGAAAGGAAAAATCAGTAGATACACGTAAGGATTAGTAGGAAATATGTAAAATATTTGTAATAGAGACTTTTTCATTAAGAAAAATGTTTCCTAACAATGATATGGGGCACACAGTTACAATGCCAGAGATAAAACATTCAAAGTGATTTTCAAATGTAATTTTGGGGGATCATATTTAGAAAATAGTAACTACAGAATAGAAGATATAAATGTTTATTTTATGGAGATGTACAGAAAAATGAGAACAACACAAATGATGCTTTATAAGGTTGTTTCTTCATCTAATGGTTTTCAAGTACTAATTTTTAAGATCTTGAATTAGGCATTTTTCTTGGAGGATGGGAGTTAAGATTTCTACTGTATAACATTTATGACCATGGGTACTAATAAGTAAATGCCTATACAAAGTTCTAAATTTTCAGTTCATTCCCTGTTCCTTGTCATTTAGAAAGATACAAAGCAGATCTAAAAATTGTAAAATCATGTGAGCAACAAGGGATATCAGGTTAAGGAGCAAATAAGGAAAAGAGTTTAGAGGGCATCTGCAAGTACCAAGGAAAGTTCTCTTACTTTACCCAGAGAGATAGGACTGACCTTATACATGAGATTGACATTTGCAGCACTAAGCCATTGCGCTGCTACACTAGCATGATGTGTGTCTGACACAGCACGTAAGAGGCTCACTTTCAGGCAATCCTGCAACTCAAGACCCTCCTCTGCAGTTTATTTCAGCTTGGGTCAGGTCCCAAAACTCCTGATGTTTCCTAGAGCTCATTCAATAGGACAAAGGAGGAACCCATGTAGATGAGTACTGCCTGTCCTAGCAGTCAGCCTGTGGGGATTTTTTTCCTGAAAACCTGAAGAACAGCAGCAGCAAAGGTAGCCATAGTTATCTTATGTCCTTGGCACCAGTGTTCTTACTACATCACTCCTGTTCCTCACGTCATACCAAGCAACAAAATTGTTTACAAGCGTCAGCATGTGCAACACCAGCTTAATGGCACAGTCCTGGTAGCAGTCCTCAGAGAAGTGACAGATATCTGAATGAGATCTCTTCTTTATATTAACACAAGTAAACATATTTGTTTAATCTAATTTGATCTAATTTAGAATAACACCACAGATAAAGGCATAAATCTGAATCAGCATGGGGACTATCTTATTTTGACTCTTGGGTTTTTTGCCTTACCTCCTTTCCCCTCCCTTATTTGGAAGAACTGCACAAATGTACCCTTAAACAAAATAAAAAGTAGAATAGGGATAGCCTCTTCCCTTTCATGTCTGTATCTGATGTATGAAATCAATACTGGCAAAAGGTGAGGTTTGCATTAAGAAGTGTTTGAAACAGAATGTCACCTGTAATGGGCAACAATGTACTTTGGGTAAGAAATGTTCTTACCATTTTTCAGAAGTCGAGTTTGAAACAGGAATTCTTGTGAATTGGTTTTAAGCAAGAATACTGCCAGCATGATTGTCATCCCCAGAATGGAATTTTAATTCTGGTGAAATTGGTCTCCTAGATTCAAATAGGAGTTCCTATTTCCATGTTCCAGACAATACAAAACAATCAGTTTATGAAGAGATTTAGATTAAAAGCTGTGGACAATCGTACTTGATTTTCTATGAGTCTAGATTAAAAAAAAGAAAATTACTTTAACTTCAGTTTTAAACCTCATTGCAGGTTATAATAATTTAATAATCTTAATTTAAATATATTTACTTATACATAAATGTCTCTTCCAATCCTGCTTTACAAGTAGAATGCAACTAGAGGAAAAACCAACAAATGTAGCTTAATGGACTGTTGGATCATTAAACATCATGTCAATATGCGGAAATCCCTAGGAATAATACACTGTTCAAAAAATTAGGCTTTCATAGCTTCATAAATAAATCCAAATGCACTCTAGGTTTTTGTTATGTGGTACCTTTTTGCCTTCAGATAACACAACTTTCAAATATGTTTTCTTTCCTACTGGCACTAGAAATAGCATATTGAATGTAAAAGCCAAGCATGAACCAAAATTGGTTGCTTTACAAATATATAATAAATCCAGGTGTACATGAATGAACACAATCATTGTCCTGAGGATTACCTATGCTGCTTTTAAGATAACAGTAAAACCAGCACTTCTCACATTCAAATCAAATATTTATTCTTACAGAGATCTGGCCTATAGTAACTCAACCTTCACATTTTCTGGCCTCCTTCCCATAGCCTCTCACTACTATGGAGACTTTTCATATGAGAATCACTTCTAAAGAAGCAGATAAGTCCCCTAAAGACCAGGTTTCCAATTTGGAGGCCCAGCACACCTCCTACTGCCACACTGATGATAATTCCATGATTATGTGAAGCAGCTGAGCTACCCCAAAAAAACCCCATCTTGTGGTTTCTAAGGGAGAAGTGAAAACAGCAAGATAGAAACTCATCCAGTTCAGAACACACGTTCATTTGACTTCATCACCTAGGTTTTAGCAGGACTTCTCCACAACATACAACAACCAACCTGTTTGCTACAGTTACCAAGTTCACTGGGACATGAATCATCAAGGCAGGTTCACTCTGCTCTGTGGAATTTCAAGCTTATATTCCTAGTGATTAGAAGAATCTTGTTATGAAAGACATGATGCAAATTCACTCGTAAAAAAAAAAGGTATGCTTGGTGCTTGGGTGTTCCTGTACTTACATTAACTTTTGATTTGCTATTATCACCAAATACAAAGGTAAAAATCACAAACACCAGATGGAAACCAACAGAGATAATTAATTTAACCATATGGGCTTTATTAATTTTATAGCCAGAAACAAAGGTTGCAAACAGTAACGGGAGGCAACACCAGGAAGAATCTGACTCTAAGTAATAGGCAGAAGCTGTCAAAATGCCTGATAGTCAGATTTCTTTAACTTGATCAGTTTCTGCTGCTCTATTCTCACCAGGAAATGCATAACTAGAGTGGAAACCTTTGAGAGGAAAAATAATTGCTTACAGCTGATTGACGAGGCATTTACTCAGGGAATCCTGTCAGCTTCTCCTCCCCTATTTCACAATGTTGGGAATTTTAGAGTTTTGAGAAAGTTTCCCCTGTATTCCCAAGTAGCCAGTCTGACTTTGTGCTTCCCTTCTTAAGATGTCCCATCTACCTTCCACTCTCCTGTTCCAGTGTTGCAGAAGCAGTGAGGGACACTTGAGCATACCCTTATGGGAACAGCCAGACTTGGTGGCTCAAGGTGTGTAGTCAGCATGGGCTCCTCAGTGGAAGCATCCATGGCAACCAGTTGTAGGAGTATTTCTAGAACCTCTGACACACTGATGTCCAATACATCTTCACTTACAGTGTATAGGTATACAAAGTTGAATATATTAAATGCTCTTTTATTTCACTTCTAGCCACAACCAGGAACTGCTGGGTTTCAGAAGAGCTGCAGGGAGAGGAGAACTTGCAGGCCAGGCCTTCCCGCTGCGTTTCACTGGCAACTCAGTCTATCTCCTTCAGCTCTCCTGGGAAGTTTAACAGCCTTGTTCTTCCGCACCTGGTGACCAAAATTCTTGAGCTTGAGCTGTGCTATTTAGGATGGCCCCAATACAGAAGGAGAGGAGGAAGATTTCAGCAGATTGGTATTGATCTCTGAGATGTGTGTTCACAGAAGAACTGAGTTCTTCTGCTGGGATATCCAAGGAACTCCCAGAAATGAACTGATGAGATATGGATGCAATGCTGAATATTTCAGTCACGAATCTCTAACACTAAAAATAAGTGAAGTTTCAAGAGTACCCCTTACTGCTTGAGCTTCTTTCTCTTCTAAGATCATGTTACACAGATGCTGAAGGTGATTTTCAATGAAAACACCAAAAATCTTCATCTGTATGGCTTGTGCAATACTTACAGGAAATGAAAGTACAGGTCTAAAGAATGGAACACATTGCAAAGACAAAAATCTCTCCAATCTTGAGCAACAGGCCAAATGTTTTGTTATTGTGGAAATGCAAACTTGAACCACCATTAGAAGACGGGGAAAAAAAAAGAGATGGAAAAGGCTGAGAGCAAATGAACGAACACGTCTGACTGCTTTGTTGAGTGGTAAGACAAGAGTTGGTCGGAGGCAGAATTGATGAACTGTCACAGTATGACAAATAAGACCTCCGTTGGATGTATTGATTCTGAACAGAGAGTGACTCATGGATCTACTTCATTCTTGCTTCATTTACAGACAGTAAAGTACTTGAACAAATCACAGATGCTGCCAAAGAAGTCAGAGAAGAAAAAAATTCTTTTCCATGCATGAGTTTTTGGAGGTCAAATTTATTAATAACTGCTTGTTTTGTAGGACAGCTCATAGAGCAGAGCTAGTGTTTTGTACAAAGTATCACTATCTCAATAAATGTACAGATGATCTTTCATGCATGTTATGACTGACTTGAAGACTTGTAAAGCTTACCGCATGAAAACCTGAGCATACTAGTGTGGGCTTCCAGGCAGGGGTTCAGAGATGCAGCGAGGCAGGAGTCAGAGCAAGGAATGAATTATTTATTAAATTTACAATACCATTTATATATTCTAGTTCCATAAAGCAATTGAACAGTGTTCACACTTCTCCTAGGGTGATTGGTCAAAGTCTCAGACACCCACTTAGAAATGTTTTTTCCTAATATAAAGTACACAAGGTCAGAAGATACCAGATATGAATGCTATTTACAAAAACCCTATCTATTGTTTACATAGCTTACACGGCAAAGGAAAAGTTCTCACAGAATGAATGCACGAAGAGAAAATTTCCCTGCCAACAGCATTTCAGCATCCACATACTAGAATGTGTATTTGTCAACTATATATGTATGCACAGGAGCTAATTTTTTTTGTGTGTTTCATAGCCTCAAAAACTGCTTCGTAACTGGAACTCGGGAGAGGAAGTTGTATTCACTATTTTTCTCAAACACTACAAGCTCCAATACATTTTTTGCTCTCCTTGTTTCATCATAGGGGATTTATAGGCATTAAGCAGAGATTTCAAAGAAGCAAAATTATGTTTCAAAATTGATTTGGGTTATTAAGCCAAGAGAATAATGGGTCATAGACGCCCTGATTTTTTTTTTTTCTTTTAGCTTTGCCTTCATTTGAAGAGTTGGGGTTTTTTTTGTCTTGGTAATTGTCCTCATATTTGGAAAATAAGCCTTGAGAAAGTGAATAAAGTACATACCAAAGCAATGGTTCTGAGCTGAATTCACGAAGTGTAATTCATCAAGGTTCTTTAATTCTGTGGCCAAAGTTGGGTTTTTTTCAAAAATTTAAGAGGACCATTTACTATTTTCCTGTAGACTACTATCCTATGTCCTATTTTTCTCCCTTGTCTTGACAAAACTTTTTTTTCAGTACCAGCTTTCCTTTCAAGACTGCAACCTCTCTCTACCCACTTTTTTCTCTACTGCTAATGTAGCCAGGAGTCCAGGAATAACTACTACAGAACCACTAGAGTAACTAAAATGGTAATGTTAGTTTTAAACCTTGAATCCTCTTGTTAAAGATAATTTTAAATTTTTAACACACAGAAAAACAAAATGCAATAATATGTTTATGCACAACTATTATTACCACAAAATTCACTTAGCCCCTTCTCCAATTCAGAGAGCAATCTCCACTCAATAAGCATGCTGCTCTTTCCCCAGAAGAGACAAGAAACAGATGCAAAACATGAGGTGTCCCCTGCACGTCTCACAGAGCACTCCCAATTACAGCAGTCACAGCCTGGCTTTTTGTGACAGCCTGTGAGAGGTGCAGGAGGGCAGGTGTGGTGGCTTTCCTGGCAGGAGCTGACTGCTGCTTCAGGCCAGAGATGTGGTATGCTGGCTGCTGCCACAGATTGGGATGGGAAGGGAGTGGAACAGCAAGGGTCTGGCTTCCTCAGCTATTGTACAGGCCTACTGCAATTTACATGGGAATTACACAAACTCATGTAGTCCATTTATAGAAGTGCTGATTAAGTTTAGGAGGAACCACTTTGAACTATCTGCCAAGAGCGAAAACTATTCCTTTGTGCATTGTCAGCCTTGAGTAACTCAATCTGGAACTATTTTACCAATCGTTTAGATGTCTGAGTTTAATACAGAGATTAGAGAGGGTAAAGTTAGGGCAGAGCTGACCCCAACTGCAAAACTGTTTGAATAAGGGAACTGTGAGTTACCTTTGATCCAACATATATTTGAAATATATGTTCAGTTACTTCTAACACCAGACGGGTACAGCTAAAAAAAAAGAACCTGGCTGCATACTTAATTTACAACATACCAAACTCATTGTAAATTAAAAATAGCAAAATACTCTGCAAATTGTTCTTGCTCTCTCACCCCTCTCTCACCTCCCACCTTGGTCCTCCCCAGTTTAGGGGTAGCTGAAGCAGAGCAAAATGCCTTCATTCCTCTTCTGCAACCAAAGAGAGGTCTCTAGAGCCTAGATATCCTTCTTGCACTGGGATTCCCTCTCACTTCCAAGGAATACTTCTGCAGAAAATTGTCATAAACAGGAAAACATCCATTTAAGAACTATGTAACAGTTTGTTTAGTAGGAGAAATGGACAATTAGTGTGTGGAAATTCCCTCTCTTGACCTTTAGAAGGTGAAAGGTGAGAGCACTACAGAGTTACAGCAGCAGAGGACAGAGAGTACCAAATGTGATTGTGTTGGGTAAGGATTTATGTAATTAGATACATCTGGAGGAAAGGATTAACTACACATCATGATACAGCCTGAATCAACTTTGCTTAGTTAAACTGCAAGGATATCTGTTTACAAACCACATGTCTGCAGTATAGTGACTGACTTAGGCAAAATGCTTCAGGTACAGTCTTAAACAGCAGCAGAAGACAAGGCTGAATGATTTCAGACTTTAGGGAGGTTTGGGGTTTTTTCTATTGTCTGAATTATATAGCAAAAATAATTTCCATTCTATAATATCTTTTAATAAGGAGTCAACTTTAATGTCTAATTTAAAATGCTACCTTCCTAAAAAGGAAGCAAAGGATTGAAAGGAGGTGCTGTTCAGTGCTGCAGTTTTACAGTCACTATGTGTGCAGTGCCTTCGAATCAAATGGTCTCACCATTCCCTAGCCCTCAAAAAAATCTTTGTCCCCATCTTCATGCTGCTTCCTTTTTTTTTTTTTTTTTTCAGTAATTGATGCTGCCACATCGTGATTTCTACCAGGAAACAGACCCAGAATAAAACCCACCTGGAAAAAAGGGCAATTAGGGATTATATGTACAAACCAAGAGTATCATAAACCAGAGAAACTGCCACAGGATGTTCCAGTAAATCTGCCAAGTCAATAATATTCATGATGATTTGCTAAGTGCTGGCTATGAGGACTGAAGTTGCCTAGGAAGTCACATATCTAGAATTTTTCTAGAATGTCAGAACACTTTGAGAATTAAATGAGTAAAAATTTTTCCTTCAACTTCTGCTTGTTTTCTGTCTCCTCTCATCCCTCAAGGTACCTGTGCCTTGCCACACAACCCAGCCCCTGCCCAAGATGCCTACAGGATGCCTAAATGGAATTACTAATGTTAGGCTGTTTGAAACAGAGAGGAATATTTCATCAGTTTTCTTATTTTAATCATATGACTAAGAGTTAGCTAGAGTCTTGGCCTTCAGCAGAACAGCTGCAGTTCTGGAAGCTAAATCACTACGTTAAATAGTACTTTTTGTTAAATTTAAATTAAGACCAGAATGCATTTAAATTACCATGTTTTTGTCACATAAATCTTAGGCCTTCTCCTGTGTTTAACAACACCCCTTAGTTTGCCATTCTTTCTAAATCACATAATGGACATGTTCCAAAGAAAGTAATAATTTGAAAATAGTAACACTTAAGAGTGAGTTAGAAACAGAGCAACAATCTCATTTTCTCTTTCAACCACGCTGCATACTAACTACATACCCTAACAGGAAAGTTTATAAAACAATATCCTGACTGGGTCTAACAGCTGCAGTAATGAACCCATGAAAAGAACACAGACTGACCCACACCTGGAGACTCAAAATAATTTAGCTTTTTGACAAGTAAAATAATTTAGCTTTTGACAGGCTGGACAGTTTTAACACAGGTCCTCAGAAACACTGCTCATTTACTACCTCTCTAGTCAAGCAGAAGTCACAGCGTACCTCTCTTCAAAATGGGACTGTCATGCTACCCTAGCCAGCCAGCTTGACTTCAATAGCCTTCACTCCTGGCTTTTTCCTTCCTTTCTGCTCTGCCTCCCATTTCTCTCGCATTATTTCTCCTCTCCATCTTCTCTGTTCGGCACTGTGTTTCCCTGTTTAAACTGAAGAACTTAATAAGGCAGGCTGTAAATGCCCCCTATGTGCCGCTGCACATTTTCCATTTGGCTGTCACAGGCATGAGGATAGGAGCCTCCAGAAGAGGATGTTTTGTGGCAGTCAGCCCTCAAAGGACAGACTACAGCATTCAGAGAGGTCAGCATTCACAGACGGGGGACAACTTGGCAGCAACACCCCTAACCAGAAAAGCAATACATGAACAGATTACCGTGGCCTTCCCTTCCCATCTGAAAAAAGTTTGGAGACAGAAGAAAGGATTGCTCTGCTTTGTGGGTTTCTTTCTGCTTTAAGCAGTCTTGAAATAAAACAGTCAAAAAACAAGAATACATGCTTCTTGTCAGAAGTATCCAAAATAAGAACAAAGACATAGTTCTTTTTTGACATGTTACAACACAGAGAGTCGTGAAGAAATAAAATAAGATCTGCTAGTACCCAGCATGATCTCACATTTAAACTATGTTTCCACTTGGAAAAAAATATAAACTCAATAGTTAATACTTTAACTGTGTATAAAGACATCTAGCACTACAACAAATTAAAATATCTCAGTTAATTGTGAGGATCAATGCAGGAAAGTCTTCAGTAGTCCATATGTCTAGAAGATTATTTCTTTTGGGAAGTGAAGGAGCCATTTTGCTGTTTAGAGTGCAAATGTACACTTCCCATGCCAAAACAGGTACTATTCAGCCAGTGAACATCTACAGGTCTACGGCAGAAATAAAGGGCATC
The DNA here is from genome assembly GCA_013398955.1 of Callaeas wilsoni. Classification (NCBI taxonomy): domain Eukaryota; kingdom Metazoa; phylum Chordata; class Aves; order Passeriformes; family Callaeidae; genus Callaeas; species Callaeas wilsoni. The sequence continues at coordinate 51,523 of VWPU01008210.1, read as the reverse complement.
TCCAATCTCTCATGTAATGACTCCATACTCCCAAAAATAGGATCCAGAAAACAGGAGCAGCAAAAGACTGGCCAGTAGAAGCCCCAATGATTTTTTGTGCATGACAAAATGTCATAATAATTAACAGCAACATAACTCATGGGACAAATAAATTTTAGCTAAGAGAACCTTCTTCTGGAGGTCAGATGGGGGGAGCCCAAGTTACTGTTCTGTTGTGTAGGAAGGAAAGCCAGGTCTCGTCAAAAATCCTCCTAATCAGTAAACAGCTGGGATTCAAGAGAAATTCGACCTGTACCTATATGGAACAACCTAAATGAAAGTTGATGCCTCCACAGAGTCTTTCTGGAGCTCTTTGGCATCATGGATCCCAATGTTCTCCCATTAGAGCCCAAGCTAAGGAGAAACTCAAAGGCAATTTATACTGTTCAGCATGCTAATACTGCCTAGTAAGATTTCTCATCAGAAATCTGGAGTAATTATCTGTCAAAACCAGGTTGGCTCTTTGCTCCACTGCCTCCAGTTTCTACAAACCATTCAGAATCCTGTTTAGAGTTCCCGCAGTGGGACAGGGATGCAGCTGTCCTGAGGAAGGACATTCATTTCTCTTCCTCATCTTTGGCAGCATAGACCTATCTTTCTAGATCTTAAAAAACATTGTGCCTTTCAGCACACTTTCAGCAAGTTTATCTAACCTCCCTAGCTCACTTTTATCTACATATATGAGACTATATGCTACTTGCTAACAATAGCTTTGAAGTAATTCTTAGAACAAAAATGTATTTCTTGTAATTACTACAAGTGAATTTCTTCTTTTATTACCAAGCTCATTTATAAATTCATTTTAATTTTGAGACTGTGAAACTTTAAATTCTGGCTTTCAAATATGTGTGAGCAGCTACTCTGGTACTCCTAATTTAAAGTACACTTGATTGATAAAAAAACCCAAATAACCTTAAGCCAATTCTTAGTGAAATGCTACAACAGAGTATCAAGAATTCTCAGACATAGGTACTGACAAAAGAGCAGGATTTTTCTTCTACAAATCGTCAAGTGGAAAGAACAGATGCCAGTTTGAGCTGCCCTTGTCAAACAGGACTCAAGTCTCAAAACAATAGAAAGTGAAATAATGTTTAAATGTGTACAGGATGTGGTTTGAACTAAGGGGTTATTTTAATGACAACTTTTACCAGCACAACTATATTAGACTAAATTTTCTACACAGCAGATTTACCCTGTTCCCCCAAATCCCTATTACTATGAAAACGTACAAAATCACACAGTGTTTGTGTAATGCTATTATTGATACCTTAGCTGTAACTATAAACATTGAATACATGAGGAAATGTATGACATTTTACAGCTAATCCAGGCAAATATATAAGAAGAACCATCTTCCCACTAATAATTATTAATTTGTGAAACCTAGATAACTCTGAACTTCATTGTAATATGCTACAAAGTATTTCCTAATTTTCTCTAGAGGGTAACTAATAATGAGGCACTCACGGTTTTACAATCAGTATACACAAAACACTTAATGAATATTTAACCAGCACTTACATTTTCACACTGCATCTTTCTGGATTTTATGTGGGAAACATTGAGTCCATCAATAACAATATCAAATGGAAGTCGATTTTCCACAAATGTTTGAAAGGCCTCAAATTCCTGAAATAAAAAAAATAAATAAACACAGGGGAATAATACATTGAGTTTAAGAGAAAGAAATTCCATTCAATTTTTATTAAAAAAGGAAACAAAGCCCAAATGTCTCACTTTTCCTTTGTTGATTACACTTCACATCATTACTTGCTTATTTCCTAAAACAACCACTCCAAAAAAACCCCACCCCATCTTTTAAGCCATAAGTCTTGCATTGGATATGTCCAATAAAACCATTACAACTGAAAACCAAAACTTTACAGTCATCCAGATTTTCAAGACTACAATCTGAACTGTTCACTTCTATGAAGATACATTCTGCAGTCATTGCCACACAGCAGCTTCTAAACAAAGCAGCTTTAGAAACCAGTAGAGAGTTTCACTACTACTAGCTCTTACCATATCCAAATGTAAAATAATGATCACACCTAGGTTCTCTGGAAGAATTATAAAATCTCTTGAATGCCAGTCAATATTTAAATAAACATTCATTTAGAAAGACAGTACTCCATTTGTGAGAAAAACATGGCTTTAAGGCTAAAACAATGAACTTTCTTACTAGGTCAGAAATGTAATGCCCTGATTAAGCAGAACAGCAGCATCCATTCAGTTTTTCCCTCATAAGGAAACCACAACTGCTTTAGGTTTGGGAGTCCATAAGAGAAGAACAGACTAAAAAGCTATAATAAAATCTTCAGGAATTTCTCCCTTGATTTTTGAGGACAGATTTAGTAGTTTTTTTGCTGACACTTGCATAAAATTTCTACTTTTTGCTTCTGACTGTTTTTAATAAGAACAAGAACTCTGTACTATCCTGATGGGCAGTGACCTCATTGCATAAATTACCTTTCTAGTAACAAATAAGATTTATTTATCACTGACAGAGCTTTCACAATCCAGGCTATAAATTAACTTTCACAGGAACTCAAAACAATTAATATTTCATGCCTTCTGCAACGGATTCAAGACGTACTCTTCTAATTTTGCCTTCTTCCATGTAGCAATATGGCAACATACACCTAAATAAAAACCGCTGCCTCAGCACCCAGAAACATATACAGGATATACAATTCTTTCTTGAAGAAAGAAATGAAAGAAAGAATTCATTTTTCCAGGAAATACAATGCTGTCGGGCAGTAACAAATAATCACTGACTTCAAATTTAGTTGGAATTCTTATGACAAATTATACTAGGAAAAGGTTTGTTAGAGTACAAACCAAGCAAGATAAGATGGCTCACTCAGCTGTTAAAATTTCAGGAATAATTGCCAGGTGAACAGAGGTCTACCAGTCAAAAGCACAGTGATAAGAATACAGACAATACAGGGCTCAGCCTAGCACCCTAGGAATCAATCATCTTTTATGTGATCTTTCATTTCCCCATGGCTTACATAAATGCTACTATCGATAAAGTATAAAAAGCTGGACAAAGAAATTATCATCTAAAACAAAAACAAATTGTATTTTCCCCACCCCCCCTACTCTAATCTCAATGTATTTTCTAGAGATGAATAGAAATTCTCATTGCCATCTGACAAGGACACCAAGACACAGAAGGAAGTCCCTAGTGGCAGGGATGGCAGATAGAAACAAGTGCAAAACCAAACATCATGTACTGCTGACTTCTGGGCTTACATCATCCAGGGACTTCCCCATGGTTCAAAATTTGGCAAGTCATCACTGCAATACTGGATGGCTGTCTGAAATGTGGGAGAGATGAAAAGAAGCAAAACACATGCAGCCCAAATGAAGGTAAGATAGAAAAACTCTGAGACAAAGATGAGTGAAAATAGAAAAGACAAAAGAAAGTGGAAGCAGGTGAAACATGTGGTAAACACTCCAACAGAGCATTATTTTCTCAATGCTAACAAATGGCAATATTATTTGAAGTAACATACTTACAGTCAAGACATTTTTAAGCAGCAAACTTACAAGTAATCTTCTCTTTATGGGCTCAGTTCAATACAAAACAAGCACTTTGCAGAGAATTTTTCAAGTGGTATCTTATTTCAAGTGACAATGGTTATAGAGCAGCTCCTGAAAAGGTGGTTTTTCCTGATGGGCAGAGTAGACTGTTTTGTTCAGGGAATACTACAGCATGAGTTGGGGAAGCAGCAGAGAGCTTCAGCTGGTCTGCACTCTCCTCTGCCCACTCTCTGCTTGGATCCCTCTCCTCTCCCAGAAGGGCAGATGGTGCAGGGCTGCCAAAAGGGTCTTGCTGAGAGACACCAGGATAGGCTCAGCACTCCTCAGAGAGCCAACTCCTGGCTCTCTGGGATTTATTTCTGGAGCTGAGGAGATGCTGTGGCTTTTTCAGTGTCATTCCTTTGGCCACCACACCTTTCCCCACCATCTCCTCCTGTCCATGTCTCCTAACATTCTCGACAGATGCCTGACAGACAGTATGCCCTGCCAGCCTCCCAGATCAGCTCAATTGTTTTGCATCTCTATAAGTAAACTGCGCAAAACATGGAGAGAAGGTTTGCTGAGGGCAAGGAAACTTATCCACACAGGGAGATGAGGAGTTAATAGCAAAGTGCAGAAGACAAATGGCCACCTTTAATTCATGTCACCAAATACAGAAGACTCCAATAAAAACCCTCAGACAGACTAAAAATCCCAAGGGTCAGTTCATTTTCTCTTCACCACCCATATTTCCCCAGCAACACACAAGAGTGTGCTCTTTCCTTTTCCAGAAAAAAAATACATTAAGAATGACAAGATTCAGGGCTCCTCCCCTGAGAGACAGATTTTGAGTTGCCATATTTCTCATTCTCTCTGGACACAGGGAAGGAAAAGGGCAAAGCCTGGAAATAAGCAGCAGGCCACCTCATCCAGACATAATACAAACACCCAAAGACTTACACTCTCAGAGTGTATTGGGTCTGGCTGAGCTGGAGTTGATGTTCCCCACAGCAGCCCTTACAGTGCGGTGTGACCCACTGGTAGCTAGCAAGGTGTTGGTATCACACCAGTGTTTTGGCTACTGCTGGGCAGTGCTCCCACAACATTAAGGCTGTGTCTCCAACATTCCCCCTCACCAGTAGGCTGGTGGTGGGCAAAATCTTGGGAGGGGACATAACCAAGACAGCTGACTCAACCTGACCAAAGGGGATATCCCATCCATATGACATCTCCTCAGAACAACAGCTATGAGAAAGAAGGGGTCGAGGGGAGGGCATTTGTGATTATGACCTTTGTTTTCTGGAGCAACTGCTATGCATACTGATGCTTTACTCAGGGAGTGGCTGGATATCACCTGCAAAGGGAAGTAGCGAATAGATGTTTTATTTTTCTTTGATTCTGCATGCAGCCTTTGCTTTTGCTTTAGTAAGCTGCCTCTATACCGATTCACAAGGGTTCTTCCATCTCATTTTATAGCCCTACTGGCCTTGTCCTGTTGAGAGGAGTGATGGCACAGCTTGGTGGGCACCTGGTGTCCAACCAAGACCAACCCACTACAAAGAGAGAAAGTAGACAATTCAAAGGATGCTGATCTTTTAAAGATTGGAATTTGTCTGGATTTTATGCAGATCTTACTTCAGCCACAGTAGTAAATAGATGATTCATAGACAGTTCCCTAAAGATATCTCCCCCATTAGCTAACTGTTAGAAGAAATTAAAGGCTTTCTTTCTAAGCAGTAAATGAAGTAGAGCACAGCTGCAGTTAGGGTACAACTAATCAAGAGAACCCAGACATGATGGCCATCAATGCAGTACAAAGATGACGTGAAGGTTACAGAATATACTGAGCTGGAAGGGACACACGAGGATCCTCGAGTCCAACTCTTGGCCCTGCACAAGACCACCCCCAAGAGTCAGGTTGGTTTAGGCAAAAAGAAAGCAAGCTATTCACAAAGGCTTACCCTTCCAAATGGCGACTGCGACATGCGATCTACACACACCCCACAGGTGGCGGTGGCGTATGCCACCGGAGCATTTACATGGAAACATCCTGCTCGACAAGACAAGGGGCTTATTGAAGGAATTCAAGATGAATTCCTTCAATAAGCCAACAAGTAGCAAACCACATTTCTCTCTCTTCCCCCTCCCCGCTCTGCTCCAGGTAAGAGCACCAAAACAAATACAGCAAACCTTACACTGATTTCTAACTTGTTCTGACTAGGTTCATCTCACAAAGTTTTTAAGGAAAGGTCCATTTTCCCAGCCTCGAAAACATGACCCAAATTGAAGGCACTAAACTAAAAACACATTTTGTATTGCTTACTGACAGGACCCTCCTTAAGGCTCAGGTTCTGCAGAGAAGTACTGCAATACAGCAGGGCTGTTACCTCACTGCAGGATTTCCCTCCACATGCACAGCACAGCACTCACAGTGGCTCCGGTGATATCCTGTTTCACACCACGAACAAAAGAAAAGGGAATTTTAAAAACCCCACCTGATTTCATTCATTGCCTTACTGGGAAAACAGGGGAATGCCAACTACGCAACCTTTAAAAATGATTCACTGCACCTTCTATTAAAACATCTTTTCTTCATAAATGGATACACACTGACTAAATCAATTTGAAAGAAAAAGCCAGATATAATCAAACCCATGATGGAACTTATGTTCATGTAAAAAATTTAAGAGTTTTAAAATAATTTATTGTTTAATCACTAGGGTGTGGGTGGCTGCAGTCCATTCATATCTTGGCAAAAGCACAAAGAGTTGCATTTTTTTTGTATTCCACACCAGCTGGATGGCTCATGCACTATTTCACCACCATCTTATACTGGTATGTACCGGTGCTGTCCCAGAAAGGGGTGTTTCTGCCTTCTCCCTTTCCTCAGCCATTCATTCCTGGCTTTGTTCCCTCGCCTACCTATGCACACATGTTGTTAGCACATGGAGAGAGACTCAAGTGGATGAACTGAGCCCGTAGGACAGCTTTTAGTCTGCACCAGTCCCCCTGCTGAGGTTACAACACAGAGGACTGACCTGGCATGAAAATGCAGCCAGGATATGGAATGAGACTGGTAGCAGGGGAGACTACTGGGATTACCTTCTCCCACAGGTAGCCCTGACTATGCTAACTGGCTAAATTATGAAATGACATTTTATGAAATGAAACTCTCAGCCTGGAATATTACAGCAAAGCAAGAGAGGTTGGTTTTAAAAAACCAGAACTATAGGAATTATTATTTGAAAAAGCAAGTAAGAAAAAAAGACTAGTTTTGCTACCTTAAATAATTAAAGTTTTTTTAAAAATAAATGTACCCTCAGACTTCAAAAGTCCAGTTTACACAGCAAGAAGTATTTGAAATAGCAGTAGGGATAAATATGAAAATAGTACTTTTTGGCAAGACAATACTATTTCAGCTTCTGTAAATACATTTATAGATTTATAGAACAGAAATATATGTTTTTCTTCCCATACCAGTGTATATACAGACTACTAGCATCAAAACTACAACAAAAATGAGGGAAAGAATTAATTATTAGTATTTACAGATACTATGTTAAACATGATAATAGAAATAAACATTTCAAAACAAAGAAAATGTAGCTAAACAAGCATCTCCTTTGGTAAGAGCAATGAGAGTAATCCACATGAGTATTCTGAAATAATTTTAATGTCTATAACAGTTCTAAGTGTATGACAAGTTAAAGATCATTAAAAAATTAAATCACTTGAACATTTTTCTCCTCAAGTCTAAATAAGAAATATGTTGGCAACTAGAAATAAAAATCATGGCATTGGTCAAACCAGCCAAAATGTCTACTTTCTAAATGTGAAAACCCAAAGTAATGTAACACACAAATGAGATACATGAGCAAATTCATAGAGGACTTATAAATACAAGAAAGGCTATTATGTTCCTGCCAATACATAAAGCTCAAAAATAAGAATTAAAGAAACCACACTAAAATCTATTCAATCACTGTAGAAAAGGCCGTTTGTCACTTCCTCTAAACAATAAAGTTTTTGCTCACTTCAGGAATGGTAGAGAGACACTAGTTAAATTAAAAAATGGAAAACCACAATATTCAACATATATTTTTTCCAGAAGAAGTCACAATACTTTAAGCAGAAGAAGCAGTGCTTCCCCTCTTGTTAAATGACAATATCCTCAAGTGCAAGGAAAGAGCAAATTCTAATTAACAGAATATTATACTGCACTTAATTATAAAGTAACTACCCCTATTATCAAACAGGGTATAATCCAGTATCATAAGAGCAGCTTTTAGAGAAGTGAAAACATTCAATTTTTAACAGTTTCATAAAATACAATGTTATGGGGGTTGCTTTGTTTTCATCAATGTTTCTTGGTATCAGAAGAAAAACACAGGAATGAACATTAAGTGTGAGAAATAAAATTCAGCCATCCAACTGAAATCCAGCCAGTTCTTTTATTAAAGCGCCTTGGTGGAGCACTCAGAAATCTATTCGTTGCTATGCCCAAAGGGTTTGAATATTTCCCCTACAGTTTCAAAGCTTGGAAATCCCCTTGAAACCCTTCTAAACAAGACTGCTTTTCTCAGTATTGTGTACGGTATCTGTATGTACTGTGGATTGCACACAGTTTGTTTGGCCTCTGAGTTTACAAACAATCGCAGAGTGAGGAACTCCTGTGGCTGCAGCCTTCAGAGGCACCGTCACCAACAGCGAGGTGCCTGCAGGCGCTCGCTGCGATGTGCACGAGGCGCAGTGCTGCCCGTTCACAGCCTCTGCCCGCAGCAGGCACGGCCGGCGCAGGACCCAGCTAACACCCACGGGAAGAGAGGTAGAGCAGGTAAATGGCACGCGTATCCCGGGCTGTGGCACGCACTGGGCACACAGTATCGGCTGTCTGCTCGGAAGCGCTTTTCTCCTCATAGCTCCTCATCTTCTAAGGAGACAGCAGGCCTAACTGAATTAACTAGCCTTCCCTTTCTTCCTAGCTCAAGCAAAGAAGCCATGACAACCAGGCATCTCAGGGCAAGCAAGAGTAGCTCACCTTGCAAACGGCCAAAGTGCAGGCAATTCAGCTGACTTTGACCACAAGCTGAGAGTCAACAAAGCAGGCAGAAGAATGAGAAGATCACAGTGGAAGCTGTGATGCACTAGGGAAATGGGGTTAGAGTAGATTGTGTCAGACAGAAGCTTCTTAAACACTGGAGTACATAGAGGTTTTCAAAGTAATTAATTACGTCATTCAGGACAGAACTGACATGTACCCAAAGCCCCTTTTAGGTCACTTAGGCTTTTGAGGCAAATCATGGAGTTGGAAGGAGAATCAAAGCTTTACAGGAAAAAAAAAAAGTATCAATCTAAAAGGTAAGAGTTAGAACTTTGTCTTCAAGGTTCCTTGGAAATAGCACTGCCTCATTCAGTTGCAAAAGAACTCTGAGATGAATGGGCTACTTCCTCTTTGTCTTCTCCTTATGTTCCAGAATACGTAAAATCCCTGCTTAGTCTCAGTCTAGTGTGGGAATTCACATGCCCACAAACCCATCCCTTCCCGCCTTCTTGACAGCACATACACATCTCCCATGAGCTTCCTTCCCACTGCACAACAGTCCTTTCAGGCTTATCAGAGGTATGTAGGAGCCACAAAAGGAATGAAATTACAGCATTTGCGTAAACACCCAGGAGCAGCTGCGGCACGAAAAGTCATCACAGCAAAAGTTGATTCTGCCTCTCAGCATACCAATTATATCCTCTCAGGCTCAATGGCATAGCTCCCAATTAAATGCAGCCAGAGTAAACAAGCATCTGACAGAAAATATCACGTAGAAACTTCGTACGAAAGGTGACAGTCTTATTATAACTGTTTTCTTTCTGTGGCAGCCTGGAAGGTTACAGCTTGCTATATTAGATCATCATAAGACATCCTAATAGACCTTCCAGAAGCTATGCATGAGGATCTGAACTGATGCCTATTTTTAATGTGTAACATTTCCTTATCACAGATAATCAGTTTTATAGTTCATGCAAGCCATCTTTTCAACATATTTGTAAAAAGTGCTCACTACCATTCTGATGTTGCTTGATTTTCTCTCCTAAAACTAATTACAAAAAAGATGTTGTTTTTTTTTTTTTAGTCACCGCACAACAAACTACTTTTGGGGGATCCTCAACAAACCAAATCTTTGCTCCTAATTTTCTACTCTGATCACATTTATTCTTAAGTGATGGAAATAAAATAAAGCAACAATGCTGTTTCAAAAGTAAGACAAAAGACTATTCCTCAGTGAAGAAAAAAAGAGATTCCAAATGCATTATATATTCAATTTGAAACATGATTGGAAAAAAAAAATTTAGACCTCAAAACAACTCAAACTGTTTCCCTGATTAATCATTTCATTGCAAGAAATACAGATGCCCGAAAGAAAACTAGCTAGGAGGAAAGAAGGAATACAAAGCTAAAGTTTCCTATTTGAATTATGGCTACAACAAAAAAAGTGACTGACTGGAAAACAAAATCCCCCCCACCTTCTCAGATGTATTTGCTTACATCCTTATTTCAGCCTCGTCACCTAGTTCCCCTCTGGAAGCCCCTGGCTGCAGAAGAAGGCACACAGTCTGACATACCTAAAATGGGCAGCATATTTTCATTACCACATGTCTGCTTTCATAGCACAAAGGCAACTGAAAAGTCCCAAATTTATTTCTGGAAACATCTGATACATCATGACACTGTTTTGCCACTACCCCCACATCCATGCTCAGAATTCACTGAGGAAGCAGACTTTAAGCTGTACAAACAACAGTAAACACACCAAATTCATCTCCATTCAGGGACTGCCTGCTGATACAGAACTGGAACAAGATCAACTTGAAACTAGCAAGTAGGTGGCCCCAGAGTGACAAATGATGGAATTTCAGCTATCACACAGACTAACAGAATCTACCGACATCAAAATTTAATATAGTGTATTGAGTCTTTGTTTCATTAGATTGTATTCATTCAATCAATCAGGTTCTTACACAGGGGAAACATAATTTCTGCTACTGTTCAGATTGTGTATGAAGGTCCTTGTACCCAGAACTCCCTTCCCAAAGCTCCCCGCCTTCAACTGGCACTGCCCATCTAGCCCTGTCTCTTGACACATTTGGAATTTTCAAGCCATACAGCGTTGAATAAAACACAGCTTTTTGTTTATTTTATGATATTATAGAACGCCAGTACCTATTAAATACTTTAAATTACTGCTACATTTTTAAGGATAATTTTATTCTCCTGTACAATTCACAGCCAGATCAGATCAAAAGTCCTGAACTGAAAATAAAATCTGTGAGGAAATTAGATGTCTGCACAATAGGGTGCATGTATTACAAACACCTCAAGACTGTTTCAAGTTTCTGTAACTGATAAACATGTTTAATGTCTGTGCCTTCAGAAAGCCTGAAGAATTAAACCTGGTGTCCTCTTTCCTATTTTCAAAGCTGGTGAAGAACTGAGGTGCCAGTTGCAGCAAACTCCCAATCAATACTCAAAGATAAAGCAAACCTGCCCTGAGATGTGGTGTGGGCTCCATCTAGCGGGGCTCAGCCATGTTCTATATCACTACCACCAAATCTGTTATCTCCACACAAAATGTGTCAGAAGTAGAATCATAGAATCATTAAGGTTGGAAAAAACCTCCAGAATCATTGAGTCCAACCTGTGACTGATCACCACCTTGTCAACCAGGCCACAGCACTCAGTGCCCCATCCAGTCATTTCTTGAACACCTCCAGGGACGGTGACTCTACCACCTCTCTAGCAACCCATTATGTGTTTTACCACCCTTTCAGTCAAGAAATTCTTCCTCATGTCTAACTTCAGCCTCTGCTGGCACAGCTTGATGTTATGTCCTCTTGCCCTGTTGCCAGTTGCCTGGGAGAAAAGGCTGACCCTCACCTGGCTGGAGCCTCCTTTCAGGTAGTTATAGAGACCAGTAAGGTCTCCTCTGAGTCTCCTTTTCTCCAGGCTGAACAACCCCAGCTCCCTCAGTTGCTCCTCCTATGACTTACTCTCCAGATCCTTGACCAGCTTCATTGTCCTTCTCTGGACACACTCCAGCACCTCAATGTCCTTCTCATAGTGAGGGGCACAGAACTGGATGCAGGATTAGAGATGTGGCCTCACCAGTGCTGAGTACAGAGGGACAATCACTGCCCTGGTTCTGCTGGCCACACTATTTCTGATACAGGCCAGGATGCCATTGGCCTTCTTGGCCACCTGGGCACACACCGGATCATGTCCAGCTGCTGTCAAACAGCAGGCTGAGGTCCTTTTCTGCTGGGCAGCTTTCCAGCCACTTTGTCCCCAGCCCACAGCACTGCCTGGGGTTATTGTAACAAAAATCTGGGACGTGACATTTTGCCTTGTAGAACCTCATAGAGTTGGCCTTGACCCACTGATCCAGTCTATCCAGATCCATCTGCGGAGCCTTCCTGCCTTCCAGCTCATAAACACTCCCACCCAGCTGAGTGTTTTCTGCCAACTTGCTGAGGATGCACTCGATCCCCTCCACCCAGATCATCAGCAAAGGTATTAAAAAGGACTGGCCCCAGTACTGAGCCCTGGGCAGCCCCACTGGTGTCCGGCTGCCAACTGGATGGAGCTCCTTTCCCCGCTGCTCTCTGGGCCCAGCCATCCAGCCAGTTTTTGACCCAGTGGAGAGCATACCTGTCCAAGCCACGGGCTACCAGCTTCTCCAGGAGAAAGTTGTGGGAGGCAGTGTCAAAAGCTTTACTGGAGTCACAGAATTGCAATATGCTGTAGTGTCCGAAAATTGCGCCCTCTCATATGTTTACCATGACCTTTGAAAAGCTTGATACTCCTAATGTATACTGTAATTATAAATATGAAAGTGTATCTTTAAAACTGAGGAGTAGTTTGGTTGGTGGGTTGTAAAAGGTGACAGAACAAAACTATAACCAGTTCTTTTACTTTTTTGCAAGCTCAAGATGTCTTATTTTGTTCTATTTACTGGGTTTTATTCCATATTTAAAATTTAGCTTTTGGAAGATTAAAAGATTTAAATTTTTTAATGTAAAAACCCCCCACATTTTAATTATTTCAGCATCCATTAACAGTTGTTGGTTGAAAATATAAGAACATATATTTTCAACAGTTGGTTGAAAATATAAGAACAAATAAAACATGAAAGATGTTGAGATTTAGACCCAAATTAAAAACACAACTGAAAATGACACATAGGATACTTCACAGCCTATCTAATGGCCTATCAATGTTTAAAGCAAAGAAAAAAATTTGTGGTGTTTCTGAAGTGCCTGAACATTACTTGTGTATTACCCTTCTAGCCAATGAACCTGACAGTGTACAACACCTACCTGTGGACTTGTCTTTCTAAAAGTGTCAGTTCCATGTATCACATCCCTTATTATTCTCTCACTGAGATTACTGTACTCCTCTTCAGTGAGGTTACTATCCTCCAGCTGATGGTTGCAAACTGGGCACTGTCCACTGCAATAGTGAAACAAGAAAATAAAAGCAAAAAGGCTTTTAAATAAGAAACTCCTTAAGTATTACTAACTTATCACGTGTCTGTATAATAGCACAATTCTTTAAAAGAATCTCTATGGTACAATCATCAGAAAATCAGTTGTACTCTTTCTGCAATGCATCCAAAACCTACTAAAGTCAGTAAAACTATTTTTATATGATTTAGTGGGATCTGGACCAAAAATTTAATTCTAGTGGCATCTGAAAATTTAGGAGTAAAACTCTGCAGGAAAACATGGGGGGCAAACCGAATATTTAAACATCCATCAACAGTTATTTAAGCCCTGAGAGACAGGAGTTCAATCCTCACATTACCACAAATTGCCACATCTCAAACATTTGAAAGTTTCCCTACTAGACCGGAAAGTCATTATGGATACACAGAGCCCTGATCTCAATGTGGGAAGGTGATGCTGTTGCACTGGCCTGAACAGAACATATGAAACAGCTATAGACATGTTAGTTGAAGTTAGCAGGAACACCATAGAGCCTTGGTATAGCTATAAATCCATTCCAAAGTGTTACAACTAGAAAATGCACCAGTGAGATGCTTCACTGTTGTGCCAATGACTGCTCCTAACAACAAAAGCTAAGCTATATGTGCCTGGTTTATCAAGGTTTAGAATAACCAAAAACTGCCGCAGATATAGGGATAATCCTGCCCAAAAGATAAGGAAAAAAAAGAAAAAAAAAAGGATAGCAAGAAAAAGTAACATAAATCTGTTGTATGGTTGGAAAAGCAAATAGTGAGCTAGTGAGCAGTACTGAGAGCAAATAGCGAGCAATTTGTGCCACTTGTCTTTTACTACCAGATTTCCCCTTAATTCTAGGCTAAGACTGTTTGCTCAGCTATCTCCAAGGCAGTCAGAGTGAACAGACTGAGAGCAGAATGTGACTAAGACAGAAATACTCTTTACCCTGAAAGCTCTCAGGAATACTAAGTCATGCTGGCACATCTGTACAATGCCCAATGACACCAGGGATTTTCTAGTATCCGGCTGACTGCACCCAAACAGAAAGCAGCTTTACATTGCTATCTCCTGACAACTAATCACTACTTCTTTCTTTACTGCTAAAAAACTTCCATTCCTGCTCTGCAGCACAGGCTGAGTCTCACATGGATCTAGAAGTGCAGACTGCTGCAGATGAAAAAGCTCTGCAGCTCCAGTCAACCTATGCCACCAATTGGTCTTCATTTCCCAGAGCCGCAAACACTTCCATGAGGCTCAGCTGTGTCAGGCACTGTGTGACTGCAGGCAGCACTAGGACAGTTTCCTTATCATTTATATCATCCACTTATCAGTATTCTTTGTTTCCCTGTTGCATGGCCAGCAGCTATGGTAGCAATTGTAATCCCCAAATCACACATTTTTTTGTCTCTGACACATGCAAGAACTCTCCACTGATTAGTCCATGCATGTTTTTTAATACTAGAATATCAAAGAGATTGAAAATCCACCATAAAAGAAAAGATCACAGAATAGAACAATAGGGGATGTGAAAAACAGTCCTCAAACTCTTTAGTTTCCTTAAGAAGAGTGCTGGCATGTCACAGGAGATCCTGAAAAATTTTCCAGAACAGCACAAGTGAGGTTACACTACTGGGAACACTCAGATTCATGCCAGCCAAGAGGCACAACTGTATATCTCACCAACCTAGTGCTGCAAAACCTTACCATACCAGCACTGGGAAAGGCCACAAATGAAAAGTTTTTTAACTGTCAAAAGAAAAATGGTCAAAAAATTTCAAGGTTTGTTTGTAAGGAGTTCAAGCTTCTGACTATCACAGTTTAAAGAAACTAGGAGCTCAGTGCTAGGGTTAGAAGAAAATATCCTACATATGAGCATCTTAGATATAACTGCCAGTATTTATACAAAACTGAAATAACCTATGAATAAGCCTATGATATTGTCAAAGTGAGTTTAGGAAAAAATAGTTTTTAACCATGGATTTTTTAACTCAAGACTCATGTTTTAAGACATCGGTTATGCTGACTGCAGAGACGAGTCTAGTAACAGCCACCACATGAGTTTCAGAGATAACATTAAGGGCTTTGTCCCTTACGATTAGGACCAAAAAGAAAAACCAAACCCACATAAAAACACCAACAAAACCAACAAACTCTTTTTTGTCTTATTAGTCAGCACCCATTTGATTTAAACAAAACAAAGCTCTTATATTATTTTCTTGAAACCATTTTAATTTTATTCAAATATTTATCCAAGTAGGCTACCTCAAACTTGTTACTTCAAAATAAAGTGTTCCTACAGTTTTAACAAAAAACTACTATGTAACTACCTGTCACCACTTTTATCATGGATTAAGAATCTGTGAACAAATGCGAGGTGATCTAAAGTTAGTTTAACTCTCAAAGTCTTTAACTGTTTACAGACAGTAAGATTGAAAACAGACGGCTCTCAGTCAGGACAACTGACTTTAGAATTTTAAAACTCTTAAAGGCTGGAAAAGGTTGTCTAAAATATGATGAATTACTACAACAGAGTACAGTACCACACATAGTCATACATAATAATCTATTTTATAGCAAGTGACTCTTTTAAGAGTGAGTTATGCTGTTCTTTCAAGGGCTTTAAAAACCATGGGCTCTACATGCGCTTTTACTTCACAGTATGCAACATAGAGTATTTTTACAAACCAGCTAAAAACCCCATAATCCATTGGAGACATTCTCATAATTAATACATTTATAGTTACCAAATTGCTGCAAAAGCACAGAACAAGGTTTCAAACAGAATAACATTTAAAATAGCAGTTTACAGACACTAAGAAAACTGCACTGTTTTCTTAGTGCAACACACACCTACGCCTGTGAAAACCTAAGAACCGTTTTGTCTTCACTGAAAATCAGACAGGAAGGGAGAAACCTTCCGTCTGTACAAATTAACTGCAGTGTGCAAATAGTATCAGTTTTCAAGAAGATAACACTTCACACACCAAAGCTCTGCTATATATCCTGTTAAACAACAGTATTATAAAGCCAACAAAAAAAAAAACCCTTTAAATCCTAAACAGGAGACAAATAAGCCACACAGTAAAAAGGCATCTCTTATTTTTTACTGCGTTTTTCTGTCTTGGCTCTGTTTAGCATAACTCTTTTCCAAATGCACATGTTGGGTCTTGTTTAATGCACAAGAATGAGCTGGAAACTGGAGTTTGTGAAATCATATGTCACAACAAAGGTACGTATTCTAAAGGACTGAAATATTTTTGTATATAAGGAAAGTAATTTTTTTAATATTTTTGAAAGAAAAGTTCAACACAGACTAATCAAGACAACATGTCACTCATAAATAAAACATTACATTTACCTCTCTTTAATGTTGGTCAGGCGTCCTCTCCAGTTCCCTCCTGGTATACTAATATGTACAGAAGGAAAGACAGATAAAAACATTAGATTCTTATTTAACAATACCTGAACTGCATGTCAGAATAATCATATTTTGGTCAACATTTAGAAATTAAAAAAACAATCATTTACCCTGCAAAGGAATTATATAAAAATCCATATTAATTTAATAACACCCGGAAATATTATATAAAGAACAAGCATTGAACAACATGCAAAGAACTAACACCATCAACCTCAGCAGTTTATGTTGTCCCCAAATTTTAAGAACTACACAAACAATCAGGGTGCACTGACAACTTTTAAGTTACTGCCCTACATTCATAAACCATTCCAATAATGGTAGTGTATTCCCACTGCCACATTTTCTATCCAGGAAGACTAACTTGTAAAATGGCTCTGTGGCTCGCATAAATCAAAGCCAACAGTTAAAAAATCACAGATGGGCTCACATCCAACCTCATGACAAATACGGAATGGGCTCAGGTGAACCTCATGGTGCATGGGCTGTAATATGCAGAGTCCAACAACCACTACTCATGACAACAAACCGTGTGATCTGCTAAATACTGTGCTAAAACAAAGAGCCTCCTATTAAGATAGTACAGAATACTAGGAGATGAACAAAGTCAGTACATTTAATTTTCACTTTACCTAGTGGAATTTGCTGCCTCTTTCATTTAAAGAAAGAAACTTTCAACTAGCTTACTACTTCTACACTCCAATAAATTACAGGAAAAGCCCTCATACACCTGTAAATAGCCCTCATCTAGCACCCCAGGAAGAGATGAAGTCAGCTATTTTGAATCGTCATGACCCACCATGATTTCCTAATTTTTGTACCACGGAGTAATATTTAACAGGTAAAAGAAAAGGTGAAATCAGTAAAAATTTTAAACTTTTACAATAATTTGTGAGCAAAAATAAAATGCATCTTTTCATGACAACATGTCTCTTGTGGAGAAGCAAAAATCAAAATGAAATGTTGAGGGGTCTCAGGGTTGATCTGTGGGATAATCTGAATCCCTGCTCCTCATGAACTGCACCTTGCTATTGAAACTTTATTTACCTTTCAAACCATAGCTTTATACGCTGCATAAATGTTCTGTGAGGGTATATTTGGTTCTCTCTCAAATACAAGAGGATACCAAAGAGCTCTTTTTGTAACTCAGCACCTTTCATACCCCTGCTGAAGTCAAAAAACGACTGCAGGACATCCAAGGTTGGGACCACATCTTTAGCCAACATTTCATCATACAGTTCAAAGGCAAGTTTCATTTCTTGGTGGCGGTTGGCTGCTTTGATACAAGATTCATAGCATGTCCGCGAGGGAATCATAATCTTTTTTACTTCTTCCAAAAGAGTCAAGCCCATTCTCCATTGATCTGAATTGCTCAGCCCCTTGATTAGAAGGTTGTAAGCCCCGCTTTCTAAAATCTTAAACCTGACTTTCATTATATCATACACATCACAGATTTCTGAAACCTGTCTCTGCTGGACACACAGTGTCAGGTATTTGACCAACACGTTATAGGCAATGTCCCCGTCCCGCTTTGCCAGGTGGGTCAGCAAGGACTTGGCCACATCAATGGGGCTGTTGCACCTGATCATACTGTTCAGCATCACTTCTTCAAATATTTCAGGCGATTGGAAATCTTCCCTAAGTTTGTTCCATTCCTCAGCCTGCAAAGGTTTTTCTGGAGGTTGTACATTGCTAAACTTATGTCTTAACTGAACATGACTCATTGACCATCTCTTTGCAGCTCCAACAGCAGAAGAAAAGTGGAATTTCCCTTCAGGTGTTTCTTGAGTCTCCTCATCCCATCCTTTTCCTTCTTTGCAATCAATTTCAGACCTTTTCTTGGTAGGTAAGACATCAGTTTCTTTGGGGTCCACTGGTAATGCAGTGCTGGAAGATGTCATAAAACTGAAATAGTTAATTTTTTCCCTATTAGGGATGCTGAAAGAGGCAGCAAACAGTTGTCGGCATCTTGAAACAGGCCAGGACAGGTGACATTTCCATAGCAAAGCCTGAAAACCCTGCTGACAAGTTTGAGAAAAGAGTGCCATCACAAGACGAAATTATCTCACTGTCAGCTCACTGTATCTGATGAAGTTATAAAACAAAAAATACAGTCTGCATGGGGATGTTTATTAATAAAAGCCCTAGGGCTGTCAAGCTGTATAAGCTTCTGTTTCAAAATGCTTGTTCCGTGAGTCCTTTTTGTCTCTTATGGACAAAAAAAAGGGTAAAATCCTTTTTCACAAAAATCAGTCTCTTAGACTGTGAGGACAATCATCCAAAATGAGGGCATCTTTCTTTCTAAAGTAGATGTTTTGCAAGGTATGACTCCTGTTTGTTGGTTACAGCAAAGATGAGTACTGTCTATGTTGTATGCAGAAAGGCAATGCTGACACAGCTGCACAAAAAGCACAGAGCTTTTCTTCCTGCCTTTGTCCAAGTTAAGTCAGGAGATTTCCTAAAAATAAAAACAACACCACAACATCATGACCTGCTTCGTGGTTTCCTGTGGTATTTACATCTGCACGCTAGCAAACACAAAACTCAAGGTAGCTCGATGATTTCATGCGAGAAATCCCAATCCTGATCCTTCAGGCAGTCCCAGGACGGGGTTCCTACATTGCTTCCCTCACATTTTTCACCTGGTGACAAACTTCGGTTTAACTTGTTTCCCCAATACCAAATCCTTGGTAACGCCGCTGCCAAAGAAGCAGCGCAACACCGCGGGCGGTAATTCCACAGAAATCCCACGTGCGTATTACGTTATACAGGTAAAAACCGGGAGGTCCGCAGGCGGGTCCCCCGTCCCTCACTCGGTGCCCCGCGGGCCCGGTCTGGCCGTACCGCACAACTGCCAGGCTTTGGGAAAGCCGCTCCCGCTCCCCTCTCTCCCTCATCCCCCTTCCCCTCTCTCCCTCACCGCTCCGTGAGGGGCCCACCTGAGCCGTGCGCGCCAGGCGCGTGTCCCACGGCAGCCCAGGCCCGCTTCCCATTGGCCCGGAAGCGCGTGGCGGGCCCGCGCCCGGCGTGCAGCCAATCGCGCCTCAGCGGGCGGGGCAACACGTGATGCGCGCCCCCCCGAGGAGGGGAGGGGTTGCTCCGCCATGTTGGGTGCGGGTAAGAAGCGCCCGAGGGCAGAGGCGCGGCGCGCATGCGCCTGGAGGCGGCGGGCGCGCGCCGGGCCATGGAGTGGGAGCGGAGGCTGCGGGCCCGCCTGGCCGCGCACCGCGCGCGTGAGTGCCCCGGGACCGGGAGCGGGCGGGGGAAGCGCCCCGGGATGCCTGCAGTCGCCGGCGGGGCGGCGGCAGGGCCGGCGGGGCGAGCGTCGGCCTCTCCGCTGCTGCCGTAGCTCGCCGTGTCCGAGCTGCCGCAGGGGCCGAGCAGATCCCGGAGTCGCCCTGCGGCGAAACAAGCTCGCGTCTTTCAGGGGTCAGTGAGAGGGAGCGGTGAGGAGCTGTGAGGGCTGCGCTGCCCGGCCCGTGCCCCCGCGGCAGCCTTGGCTGGCAGCTGCTTGTTGGCGGGTGAGCGCAGCCGGAGCTGGCGCAGGTGCGCAGCGGCGTCCCCGCGCCGGCAGGGCATGGCGACTCGAGGCTGCGCCTCGCACCTCGCAGCGTCTCCAGCAGTGCTGCCGCTGGAGCAGGAACGCTGCTGCTCTGTCCGGCATCCCCGCGTAGCTGCTACGACTGCGTACCTTTCAGCGAATCGGGTGCGAGCGGTCATTGAAAGAGGTGCTGTGTACGTACTCAAAATACTTACGTGACGTATTCTTATGTAATTTACGATTGGTCTGTGCTCCACTCATTTCCGCCTAATATTTGTGTTACTATACAGCACAACCAGCTAAGCCTCAGTATTAACTTTATTTTTCAAGCCCATCATTATGTGAGAACTCTGTATTCAGTACATTTTTTTCCTGTATTAATCAGCCAAAAAGAGTGAACAAGAGCTAAAGGATGAAGAAATGGAATTGTTCACAAAATATTACATGGAATGGAAAGGAGGGAAAAAAAGCGACAATATATCGTATGCAAACATACCACGATTTTACTATAGGGTAAGTGAAGTATCCAGATAAGCTTTTAACAAAAGGCTGTTCTGTGTTATAGAGGAAGTTGTGCTTGCTCATAGGGACCCTGCAGCTTCAGAAGCTAAAGCAGATTGAAATCTGAGTGATGTGGATTGCGTAGTGTAATTTTTTGTTTCATACAATTGTGAATTTCATCAGTTTTAAATAATTACTGAGAGTCTTATCGAAGGCAGTGAAATGGTTTGCTAATCAGGCTGCTTGGTAAAGATAGAAAGTCCTCTTTCAGAGGCACTTAATGTTCTGACTAAATTTTGACATTGGTGTTACACATATACATCTTTGGGTTCCTGTTTCGACACAATGGAATGCTGCCCCATAAAACTGGTGGGACGTTGGTCTTGCAGACTAAAGATAGATCTGTTGCTTGCATCATCCAGCAGAAATGCTTGGTCCAGCAACCTAGTTGTGAGATGAATCAGGCTGGGATGGGGGCACGTGTTGACATCTTGTTATTGCTGGCACTCATCAACTTGACCACCCAGCTGCTGTCAAGCCTCTCATGGTCGTGTATTCCTTAGGATATCACTTTTCTGCCAGTTAAGTTCTCAAGTATCTATGTTTCAGTGATGGATACACGTGCAACTCTCCAAGTTCCAGTGGTGCTGTACAGTTTGGCACGTAAATATTGGCAGAACTTTCACACTAGGTGTTCTTTCATCTTATTTGTTGGCCAAACAAGACTAGTAGACATTGACACTTTTGAGAGTCAGGCCTACCACAAAATAGAATGTGCTGCTTCTCCCAAGTAAAACACAACAGCAAATGTCTTTTATGTGTGAGCCCTCATATCTAGCGACCATGGGAAAGTGTTTACTCGAGGGATTATCAGGTATGAGATACTTCTCTGTCCGTCCTGTTAAAGATGTCCGGCTCTAAATGCTTCATTATTGAAATGGTTTGAGACAGAGTGCAAGTGATATCCCTTGTAGCAGAAGCAAGTCTGGTTGACTGGCTATTTTCTGTCAAGTAAACAACTTCAATCAGAGTGTGTTGACTCAAGACTACCTAAGAGTACTTGCTGGATATGTAGTTTTTGAATGGTACTGTGCAGAAAATTAAAATGCGACGGTATTTCCAGCTACCAGCTGAAGATGAAGTCTTGCTTCAGAAATTAAGAGAAGAATCTAGAGCTGTCTTTCTGCAAAGAAAAAGTAGAGAACTGTTGGATAATGAAGAGCTGCAGGTAGGAAAATAATTTCTGTATGTCTTGCAATGGTTTCTGAATGGATTTGGATTATCTCCTGTCAAGAGTTTGATTATGTCCTGTCTGCCCACAGAACCTTGTGGTAAGATGCTTTGTATTTGGGCACACAGTACTGGGTAAAGCTGAAGTGCTGCTTAGCCTTGGGCTGGTAATGCCAGTGTGAAGCTTCCTCGTTATGATGTGTGTGAGGACTAAATTGGTGGCTTCTGGTTTTCCAGCACGTTGCGATGATTTCCCTGGTGGGCCCAGATGATGAAATAGGTCCTGTTTATGTACCACTGAGAGAGACTCCGAAGATGGTTGATTTTATTGCACTACAAAGACAAAAGGGGTGTGACCCTAGAAATGCTAGTGAGAGAGAGACAGTGTGGATGTGTTTAACAGCATTTAAGGCGGTGGAAGTAGCGCACACTCACTTTTCTGGCTGAACTGACCATGTGTACTGATGAACTGAGAGAACCTTGCATCAAGCCCACATTTTTGCTGAGTTTCTTAAACACTATATCTTAAGCACATTGACATCTCTAAAGAGATATTTTCTTAACCAAATATAAATACCTTTTAAGAATCTGTGGTTTCTGCTGGACAAACATAAGACATCACCAATGATTGGGGAAGAAGCAATGATTAATTATGAGAACTTCTTGAAAGTTGGTGAAAAAGCTGGACCAAAATGCAAGTAAGACTTTCTTCTCTTGTATGTGCTCATTTTGACTAAACCAAAGTTCTACTGTAACTTTCAGTTACTAAAATAGATGGGAGCAGTTTAAAGGTGAGAAAAAATCATATCCATATAGTTACTGATGAACTGGTTGTTTTGTATCCTTGCAAAGGTGTACTCTGCATCTCTGAGGTGACTTTTAATAGAGTTGCCTAAAAGAATGGTAGTGCATCCTTTTGAAGAAGAAATTTTTGTCAGCATGAACATTTTTCTGATGTTAATGGTCAGCAAACAGCACATTATGTAAATGAACTGGAAATCATGTCTCCAGTGATACTGCCCAACCTTCCCTAATATTTTCTGATGCAGAATTTCCTACCAGATAATCTGTGCACAGCATGCAGTGCATGGTCCTTCTTTATGCTCCTTTTAGAGATGGCTGCTTTGCACATAGCTTCGTGACTGAGCTTTGGGCAGAAGCAGATTATTTGTCAGTACTGGCAGTATCTTTTATGTGCGTATTGTTGTAGGAGATTGGAAGTTACTAAACATATTGTACTAAAGAGAAATAAAATTGAATAAAAGCTCTCAAAAGTTCTACATCACTGAAGAGTCTCATGAGCAGAAAAGGTAGATGCTTTTTATTGAGTTTACTGTTACTTGGTAGTATTCCACCTGATGAGTGTAATGGAGCATATTAACGCATTTTGTGTTAAAATGTTATTTTACAGGATCTGTAAATTTCAAATACTGTAACGGGATCTGCCAGTGCGGTGTAATCAGATGCATAGAAGTAGCTTTGTGTTTATGTTTTACAGACAATTCTTTACAGCGAAGATCTTTGCTAAATTACTCCACAGTGATCCTTATGGGAGAATATCTATCATGCAGTTTTTCAATTATGTCATGCGAAAAGGTTAGTGGATGCCTCTTATGTGTTAGAGAGAAGTTGTTTCATTTTAAGGCTATTTTCAGCTTTATTAGTTACCTGATGTTCCCTTCAACAGCAGTGAGATCTGCCCTTAACTGCGCGAGTTGTTTTTCTTGAGGCTTGGGATTTTTTTCTGGTTACTGGAAGGTGGGAGTCCACCATACCTCTGAAAACTGCCTCTCCCCAGCTACAGATATCTTTGATGTGTTTGTTATATATATATATTGTCATTCTGATTTCCTTTATTGCAATACTGTTCCTGAAGTGCAAAACAATAAAGATCCATGGCAGGTGTGATCTTAACCACTGAGATCAGGCAGATAGCTTCGTTTGCTGTTTGTCCTTCTACAGTGTGGTGGCATCTGTGTTTTCTAACTGTTTCTCAAATATGTCAGTATGTTTCTGTGCTTGGCACTGTAGCCTTACCATATTTTCAGCTATTTTTTATTATAAATAGCCACTTGGGCTGAAAAATGCCTTTTTTTTTTGTTTTTCTTCTTTTAAATATATATTACACATTGTTTAAAACCACTAGGCTGGCTAGCAGAAAGGAAGGTTGTCTCAATATCTTTTGCCCTGGCTACTGTGTTCTTAGATCTGCTAAAGCCTTCAGGAGAGGAGAATGGCACATTTCTCTGAGCAGCTCCGCCTGCTTAACTTAAAATCTTGTGGTGCAAGGGATGAGAAATGTGTTGAACAGGAAACATGCTACGCAGTTGTGCACAATATGCAAGAAATGAGTAATAGACCCACTTCCAACAACAAACCCAAAAGCCGCAGGATAGGAGACTCGTGGCAAAGTCTGTTAAAATTGTATGCATTTCAAAAAGCCTCACCAAGGTGGACACAGCAGAGGTTCTACCAGAGCTTTGTTTCACCCAGAAGTCTTGTGTATTTAGAATGATGCCTTTTTTCTAAGAAAATAATAATAAAAAAGAAGCCACCACCACCAAATCACTTCATGTGTGATGCATTTACCTTTAAACTTAAGCCAACAACAAAACAGCCTCACTGTATAACCTCTGCCATCTGAGTGACATTTAGCCCACCATGAGAAACACTTACCTTGAAGAGTGAATGTTTTGAAGGACAGCTCATATTGCATAAGAGGAACTTCTGAACTGTTTCTTCATAAAATGGGATTTAAATTTAATGTTGACTATGTGAATAATAGTTTTTATGCTGAATCTATATTCCATCACTGTTACAGTGCTTTAACAATGGCCTCAAGCACATTGTCCTGTAGATTGTCCAATTAATGCACCTTCTCATTACAAAACTAGATGCTTGTGTGATTCTAATTCTCCTCTTGTAACTCAGAAGTGAGGGCCTGACCTTTGGCTGTGGCTGCAGTATCTGATACTATACAAAGGGTTGTAGCAATCTGTCTGTATGACATTGTACAGCTGTTTAATGCAGTGAAAATGCACTGCTACACATTTCTAAGTGAGAGAGAACGAATCCGTATGATTCCATATAGCCAACTGTGTGTGGGAAAGCCTGGGCTGCATCAAAAGAAGTGTGGTCGGCAGGTCAAGGGACGTGATTCTCCCCCTCTGCTCTGAGACTCGTGAGACCCCACCTGGAGTCAGCACAGGAAAGATGCTGAGCCTCTCCTGTGACCACAGGCTGAGAGAGTTGGGGTTGTCCAGCCTGGAGCAGACAAGGCTCTGGGGGAACTCTCATTGTGGACTTTAAGTACTTAAAGGGAGCATATAAAATGGAGAGTGACTTCTTACCCAGACAGATAGTGATAGGACAAGGGGAAACAGTTTTATATTAAAAGAGGAGACATTTAGAGTAGATGCTATGAAGAAATACTTTACTCAGAGGGTGAGGAGGCACTGAACAGGTTGTCCAGAGAGGTTGTGGATGCACCATCCCTGGAAGTGTTCAAAGCCAGGTTGGATGGGGCTTTGAGCAATCTGATCTAGTGGGTGGCATCCCTGCCTGTGGCCAGGGGAGGTTGGAAGGAACTAGGTGATCTTTAAGGTTGCTTCTAATCCTAGCCATTCTATGGTTCTGTGATACACCAAATAAAATGTGGTGTCTGTTCAGCCATTTTTCACATCTAGTTATTATAAGGCAGTAGTGGCAATGGTGTGTATTTATGTACAAGTAGTATATATTTATAAAGTGTGTATTTATAGTATATTGCCAGTGACTCTTACAAATTTAGAGACTGAAACAGTGTTTCTAAGCAGTACACGACATGGCTTTGCTTAAAGCTGAGAAAAATGGGAAACTTAAAATCTAGCTGTGCCTTGCGGCCTCTAGAATAGCTTCAAATTTTGGCAAGAACTCAAAAGCCCCATAGGTTTCTTGCATTGTAATTCTGTTTTCTGTTTCACAGTATGGCTTCATCAGACAAGAATAGGTCTCAGTTTATATGATGTGGCAGGACAAGGCTACCTCAGAGAATCAGTAAGTAAATTCTTGATTAACTTAATGTCTCTCTTTAATCAAATGACAGGGCATCAGAAAGATCCCATTGTTTATTTCTAGTCTTGTCTCGTAAAAGCTTATAACATAGATTTGGGGTGGGCACATTTGTTTGGATAAATTGCAGTTCATGTATTCAAGAGATGTGGTGGTGAGAGTCGTGCTAGCCTTTTGAACTTACAGGTAATTTTCTGAAAAAGGGATTGTATCTACAAAGATTTCATGTCATTAGCACTTCACTAGATCTAGTAGGATATGGTGAAAATCACAAATGATTCTTCAGTGAATTATTCTCCTGTTCTAACAGGAGGTAATATTATAAATAAAAATGTCCTAGTCACCACTCAACTTAAAGAAAAAAGATTTATTAAAGAATATTCAGCAATGAGATAATCCAATCAGGAGTTATGCTCCTGATATTTGAAAAAGGTACAGTTGAATGCATTTATATTTACATATAAATATCATGTACTTTGTTAAATTCTGCTTTATTAATAGGTTGTTTCAGCTCTAGAATCACATGTGCATGTATATGATCTGGGATTTCTTGCACAGAGACAGAAGCTTTTTTACCTGCTTTCATGCTCTTTTCTGCATTGTTGCAAGACTGTATTTTTAACAAAATACACTTGAAAGCCAGGGAGGAATATAGCAAACATGGAACAACAGTAGTGTGTAATGCTTGTTTTCTTTTCGTTCTTAATTCTGTAGGATTTAGAAAACTATATTTTGGAACTCATCCCTACTTTGCCACAACTGGATGGATTAGAAAAATCCTTTTACTCTTTCTATGTCTGCACAGCAGTTAGAAAGTTCTTCTTCTTTCTGGATCCTCTCAGAACAGGTAGGTCTCTTAAAATGTTTCCACTGAAGCTGCTTGTGTTTTCAAAGTAGTGTGTAGTTCTCCTTGTAGACTTTTGTTCAAGCAGTGAAGATCCATCTCTACTGAAGACCACAACTCTTTATTGTGAGTCTAATAATCTACTTTTACAGCTAATGAATTTCTGTGAGATACCCATCAGTTGAGGTCCTATAGAGTTATCTCATAGAAACTGACAAACAAGATACTGTTTTATCATAGTAAGCCATTAGCAGTAGCTAATTTTATAAGTGTTTAGGGTGAATAGAAAACACAGCAATCAACAGCACAACTGCTTGTCAGAACATCCACAGAGCTGTGGAAATTCTCAGGAGTGGTTACAGTGATGTGCTTTTCCTGTGATTAAATCTGTGTGCACCATGTAGACCTACCAGCAGAGGTCTGCAGTTAGGTCTGATAATCCTCGTTACAGCTGTAGCTCCCTCTTACGCCCTCGATTTAAGTCACAAGATGCATGTGTTTTCAAGGTCCAGCTGTGCCCCTTGTAAAGGTCAGAATTGTGTGGGCAGCAGCCTCTGGCAGAGGTAATTACAAACGTGGAGAGGGTGTGTGGGAAGTTACAACGCCATTATTTTGCACAGCTGTTAGCACAGTGTCTGTGCACCAGTCAGAGCTGCACCAGCAGAAATGCATTCTGCTACCTTTGTGTCACGTCTGTAGTTTTGAAGATGTAAGAGTATCATGTTACTTAGGAGGCTATTATTTCATCAAATGTTTTAAGCATGCTTTCTTTGCATTTTTATTTTACATTTTGAGTTGATATTGAGCACTCACATTTATTTTAATCTAGTTTTCTGGCTTTTAAGGATTCAGGATAGCGCCTGCCAGTATCAGGCTAGTTTTGTCCAGTCATTTTAAAAGGTATTTTATTTTATCTCTGAAATTAGAGCCTTATCCTTGATGTTAGAAATGAGTTTTGTTTAGCTTTTGTTCTTTAGAAAAGCATCTTTTTCTGCTCCAAATACTTATTTTGTAAGTAGAACCAGCAAAATGAGAATAGTCAAATGGATATGTTGGCTGAGCAACTGTTAAAATGTATTTTCCTTTTCTTGCTGCAGGGAAGATAAAGATACAGGATATTTTAGCTTGCAGCTTCCTGGATGATTTACTGGAGGTAAAGGTCTCTAACATATACTGTTATATTTTAATTTACTCTTTTTGAATTCTAACTTTGTGTTTCACTTAGTTAAGGGATGAAGAACTTTCTAAAGAAAGTCAGGAAACAAACTGGTTTTCTGCTCCTTCTGCATTAAGAGTTTATGGTAGGTTCCTTTATATGTCAACACTTCTCCTCTTTCTTGTATGACTTAGTCACATTATTACTGCTGTTTTTCCTCTGCTTTTGTCATGTTAAATCCTCCTGCTAACTTGTCTTTTCAAATCCTGTATCCACCCTTTCAGTATATCTTCCTGACTTTCTTTATAGTTTCAGTTCTCCGCTGTTGCTCTTTATCGTGGTTTTATAATCTGTCACCTTGTTGCACAAGGTACAAGATTACTCTGTAACCTTCTCTTCTGGCTCTGTTCATGCCTTGGCATCATCTTTAGCTGTTTTTTAATGCTTACAGCATATTTGTATAAAATAATAGGCTCTTAGCCTTCTGTTCCTCTCTCAGTATCCTCACAGCTCTTAACTTAGAGTAGAACTACTAACACCCCATTATGGGAATTCCACTTCCTCTCACTCTGTGTTCTCTGCTTATTTCTGATGCTTTATGAATATTATTGTGGATCTAGCATATTCTCACTTAACTGCATTAATTTTATTATGGAAATTAGAAAATTTAGCATTTCAATGTTTTATTTTTCTCTGTTGAAACAGTTCTTTTCTGATAGAGGTATGTTATGCTTTGCTTTTTTTATCTCCTCCCTAGGTCAGTACTTAAACCTTGATAAAGATCACAATGGCATGCTCAGCAAAGAAGAGCTGTCCCGATACGGAACAGGGACTCTGACCAACATATTTTTGGATCGTGTCTTTCAGGAATGCTTAACTTATGATGGTGAAATGGTAATCACATATTTTCACTTCGTCTACAGCATAAAAGATTTGGCTTATTGAGTTGAGAAATGTCTAATAATCAGTATCTTTAAAACAAAGAGTAGCTTGAGGTAAAGTAACTTTTGTTTATCATTGTGCAGAAATTAACTTTAGAAAGTTAATTTTCTTAAGAGCAAGGTAATTTCAGTGTGGCTTAAAAATAAATTGCTTATTTGAAAAAGCAGAGGTGATACAGAATACAGACAGCCTAGGATAAGACCACTTGTAGATTCAATTACAAAAGTGCATGTTGAAAAAATGTATAGATGCAGCAATACTTTAGTTAAATTTAATGCTTTAAAGAGAACCAAAGACAAGTGGCACACTTCAGATTAGTGCAAGTTAGCTAACTGTCTACTTCTTCATGACGACAATTCTGGTTTTCATTGTAAGCTTTCCATAGCTGCAAAAAAAGTCTAGCTAATTTAAAGTAACACCTTATATCTATATTTTTTTGAAGCTTTACTTAATGTTCAGCCACAATTCTTGTCTTCGTTCAGATGACTGGAGTGTAAAGTGATAAGTTACAAATTCACTATACAGCTCTTTTGCCACCTGAGCAGTTTTTTTGTTAGAATCACATAATGATTGAGGTCATGAGGGGTCCTCTTAGTTTTGCTGTTCTGGACTTGCCACAGTAGGTTCATCTCTCTTGTGTAGGGGAGAGCAGAGCAGGACGCAGTGCCTGGATGTAGTGTAAGCAGTGCTGAGTAGAGAAGGATCACCTTCCTCAACTTGCCAGCAAAGCATTTCCTAGTGCAGCTGAGGGTGCTGTCAGCAGCCTCTGCTGCAAGGGCCTGTTGCAAAGCTGCTTTCTGAGTAGTCAGCCTCCAACTCTACAAGTACGTGGGGTTATTCCTCCCCAGGTGCAGGATTTTGCGTTCCCTCTGTTGACCTTGATGAGGCTCCTGTTAGCCCATTTTTCCAGGCTGTCAGCTCCCCCTGACTGACAGCACAGCTCTCTGGTGTTAGAGGTAAACAGGATTATTGTACACACAGGGCTGTAGGATTCTGTCCTTGTCACAACTGTATCTTGATTGGGAAACCAAGAATCAACACTAATGAAAGAGAAAAGCGTGATATGTATTTGGAATGTTAACTAATGTTCGTAGCACATAATTTGCCAAACCACTGACTCTCGTCTAAGGATTATATACTTACTTGGCCATATAGTTCACTGTTTGTTAATGGTAGACTTACTGCCACTAGACGTTTAATTTATGGTAATGAAAACATTTTATATGTTTTTTCTTCACTAATTGGGTATGTTCAGCAGTCTAAAGATATATCAAACATTGTTTAAAAGCATATATATGGCATGTTTCATTTGGATTTATGCTTGGAATGCTATTTTGCTCTAAAATGGCAGGATTTCCCATTGTCAGCAGTCATTAAAAAGTTACTTTTCTGTGCACATTAGTGGTAGCAGCCATTTTCTATTTCATGTTGTCTTTTTTAGAAAATAAACTGATCCCCTACAATGAAATAGCTGCCAATTATAGAGTTCCTGCTTGCAAAATCAATTTAGAAGGAAGACTATAATAAACATGATTGTATCTACTTCTAGGACTATAAAACCTACCTGGACTTTGTGCTTGCATTAGAAAACAGAAAGGAGCCTGCAGCTCTGCAATATATTTTCAAACTGCTTGATATAGAGAACAAAGGACACCTGAATGTCTTTTCCCTTAATTATTTCTTTAGGGTAAGTCTCTTTATACAAGTAGGCCATTTTCTGTGTTTATAGCCTATGTGCTTCTGCATGCAGATCTGCAGGAAATCACTTCAAATTACCAATAGCCACAGGCAGACTAGTAACAACTTCTAAGAAGATTTAAAATATTTTTTTTAAAAAGACAAAAATTGGAAAGATCTCAAAAGGTATTTTCAGTGGTTTATCTGTAGCTGAAATTAACTGTTTTGATCTTGGCTAGGAAAAATATTTTCTATTGATTTGGGGTTCTTTTAAATTGAAAATTCTCCTAAAATTGCATAATGATTACCTACTAAAATCTTTTGATGGTTCTAATTGATTATTGCCTATGGTTTATTTCAACTGTAATCCTAAAATTCACTAAAAGAAATTAAGATAATGAAATTTATTGATAGGCCTGTACAGTTGTGGGATTTTTCATTCAGTGCTTTGCTTGCAAAAAGCTTCTTGCATTTTTCATAGTCTGCATTTTCACCTGTTGCTTCCAAAATAGATTTAAACTAAGCTTAATTTTTTTTTTTTAGTTGCTGTTAAAATTAACTTAAGATTGTAAAATCTTCCTCCAAATTGTGGTTTGTGTGTGATGGGGTTTTTGTTGTTTTGGGGTTTTTTTTTTGTTCTGACTAGTGGTGATTTTGGTTTGGAGAGGAGGCAGGCGTTTTGTTGTTTTGTCTTGTTTGTCTCATAGATACCTGAGATATGTTGGGAAGGGAAATGCTATGCAGTAAAATAGTATTTTTGCTGTGGATGGTTTCAGCTGAGTTACGAGATTGATGCTTTATTCCTGTACAGGATTCCCTCAGTTGTATCTATTCAGACACAGGGACAAGCACTCTAAATTTCTTTATGTGGATCTTTGTATTATAACTGTGAAAAGAGATAATGTCATTGTACTTAGCCGTATGCTTAAAGGATGAGGAACAAGGTAAATACTTCATTGAGTCAGTAAAGCATTCAGGCCTGCTAATCTTATATCCACCTTAGTTCTGTATTGTAACAAGTCTCCAGTGGAACGTGAACTTCAGTAGCAACTACAACCATATAATTTTGAAAAAATACAACTTCTTATCCAAACACATTTTCTAAAATGGAAGATAATTTTGTTTATAAAACAAGCATCACTCACCCCAGCCCCACCAGAAAAAACAACCAACCAACCACAAAAAAAACTCCACACAATTTTTTTTTTTTTCTTTTAGTGCCTTGGAACTATCAAATAATTTAGGTAGAATGGACCTTTGGAGGTCTTCTGCTCCCACAGTCTGCTCAGAGCAGGGCCAGCTTCATGGCTAGGTCGAGTTGCTCAGGGAAACTCTTGGTTGTCCAGGCAAGTTTTGGATCTCTCCAAGGAGGTACTCTGCAGCCTCTTTGGGCAGTCAGTGTGTGTCCCAGTTTTTGACTACCCTGGCTGAGAAGACTTTTTTCCCCTCACCTATTCTCCCATATTTGTCTAATCGGACCACCTCTTGCTGCAGTCGATGTCCACTGCCTCTCACCCTTTCACTCTGTGTGTCCAGCCTAACCATGTGCTAGGTAGTTGAAGATAGTAATTAGATTTTCCTCACCACCCTGTTCTCCAGGGGAATTGATCCCCACCTCAACCCTCTCCTCTCAGCTGTGCTGTGCTTTAGCTTCCCAGGCATCCTGACAGCCCTCTAGTGGGTTCCCCACGGGTTGTCAGTGTCTCATAAAGGGGAGTCCCGAGCTGTGAGGCTGCATCTCGAGTACAGTGTCCAAATGCTGAGGCAGGATGAATCACCATTTCCTTCAACCTGTTAGGTATGTTTGTGCTAATGCAGCCTAGTATTTATCTGCTTACATCGCCACAAGTGCGTCCTCCAGATTCCTGTTCAACCTCCTGTGCACCAAGAACTCCAGTGCCTTTCCTGCCAAGCTGCCATAGCCAGAGCATGGGCTCATTCTGCTGCAGGGGCGGGCAGGAGTTGTGTGAACTTCATCATGACTTGGGTTTAGTAGTTGCAGCTGCCTCGTGTGCTCCATGGGCAGCTGTCAGAACAGGACTTAGCAATAGCAGGGATCCTAGTGAAACTAAGCAATGATTCCTGTTTTCTCCCTGCTTTTACAGCTCCCTATTCCCAGCATTTTTTCTCCATTTCTGTTAATGTGGATGTAGGATTCAGGGAGCTCAGGGGCCATATCAGCTGTCTGTGATTTTAATAAAGGGTGTTAATTTTCAGGTTTACATTTTACAGAAACATGAATTTAAGTGTTGTCATAGTACATAAGTGATTCTAATACAAAAGCAATTTAACAAGGTAATTTTGCATAAATTACTTGTGGCATAGCTGTTTTTGTCCATCTATCCAGTCACTCTATGGCTTAGTTATGGATAAGGCTCTTTCACTATAGCAGATGCCTGGTCATACACCAGAATGTGTCCTTCCTTCCAGCTTTTGGACATGGAATGTTCTAAGTTTTCCTTGAAATCAGAACAGTTCCTCTTGACTCTGCGAATGTTTGCTTTTCTGCTAGCATTGCGTGAATAGGTCTGCACCTACGGAGGCTGTGCTGAAAAGCTTGTGCAGCTTGTGCTTGTGAAAGAGTTTTGTTCACAGTTGTTACTTGCAGATGTAGGTTTGGTGATGCAGGTGTTTAAATAGTACCACATTTAAAAAATTGATTTGTCTTTCAGCTAATTGGTCATTTTTCTTCTCTCTTTCCCTAGCCTGTATTTCATACTGTGTCAGAAAATGTAATCTTCTGGTTCGAGTGTATTAATATCTTGAGTGTTGAGGGATAACATGCAAATTGCTCAAACACTGGTTATAATGAAAGTGAGAATCATAGCATACTAATTAAGAACTGTGAACCTAGAGATGTATATCATTGATAATGCCTTAACTCACCCTTGCCTCACCTGTGGAAGCAAAATGATGGCAAGCTGTAGCATGAATGCTTTGTTAGAGGGCAATATAGTTTAAGATGCAGAAGCATTAAAAAACTTTCATACAGTGCCAGTATAATCCTGCACTAGCCATTCCTAACTTCTCTTTTTTCTAGGCTATTCAGGAGCAAATGAAAATTCATGGACAAGAACCAGTTTCTTTCCAGGATGTCAAGGTTAGCTTTACCAAATGGAGTACTATGTAAAACCTTTGAATAAGCATTTCATAATTTAATTATGTTACAGCGTCATTTCTAGGTTGCTGTATATATACTTGCAGAGTAATAGAAATGAGCTGACTTGTCCTACTCATAGGCTTGAAAATGCCTTTCAAGTCAGCAGTTGCTCTGTAAAATAACTGATACGTTCTAGTAGTTTCCGTAATAATAGATAAATTACCTGTTAAATACATGTTGCTGTTTCTTACACTTGAAGGTACTTGCTGAGTCCGTTTTACAGTTCTTAAGGATCCTTCCTTGGGGGATTGGTGGCAGACTGGTGACTTTAAAAAACAGCCTATAAAACTGATTACTGCCTACTGTATATTTAGCAGTTTCAGTACGTTAAAAAAAAAGTACAAGAGCTTCTACAAAACTTAGCTCATACAAGTGAACTGAGTTTCATTTTGCCACTTTGAGGCTGAAGCCTCCCCAGAAAAGCAAATTCTTACTTGAGCTCTGGCAGCTGAGGACACTGCTTCTAACTGTAGCGAGTCAGTCAGTGTGCTTTGTATCTTAAATGCTTTGGAGCTTAACAGCTGCTTTTCATAAATCGGTGTGGGTGGCACTAGTTACCCAAAGATCATTCTGTATATGGTATGAAATAGCCGTTATTCTACTCATGAATGTGTGGGGCCTTTTCTCCCAATTCTGACTTGTCTTTCATAGGATGAAATCTTTGATATGGTGAAGCCTAAGGACCCTTACAAAATCTCCCTTCAAGACTTGATCAATAGCAGTCAAGGAGACACTGTTACCAGCATTCTAATTGATCTGAATGGGTTCTGGACCTACGAGAACAGAGAGGTCCTTGTGGCCAGCGATAATGACAGCACTGCTGATGTTGATGATACGTGACTTCGAATGGGAGCAGGCTGTATCCATACAGAGATCTCGATCGGATGGGCCAACTGTTGGAAGCTGGAAACATTCATTATCTGAATCAATTCCTCTTCCATTTTACTTCTCTCCCTTCCTCCTTTGCCCCCACATATGATAGAAAATGTGGTACATACAGGAATCATAGAACTAATTTCTGAAACCAAAAAAGCAAGCATTGTTTAAGGGGCAAAAATTACCTTTTTTTAAAAATAAATATTTTTGGACTTTTTTCATGTGTACCAAGCCCTATTCTTATTTAAATACCTTATTCTAAGTGTGAATTTACCCTGAAAGTAAGGATATGGTTCTTGGTATCTTCAGCACTGGCCTGTATCCACTCAGCCATCCCAAGCCTCCCACTCCATTCTGTATGGCTTCCTCTAATGACAGCACTGTTTAGCATTCTGTTGTGAAGGCAGAAGTTTTTGGTAAGAGGTAAAGAATGTAGGCCTTTTTCTTCTATGCACAACCAGCTTTAAGTGAGTAACAAAAAGGATAAGTAAATTATTGAACTAACGGAATAGTTGCCTAATTTTTAAGAGGTTCATTAACAGAAATAAAACTGCACTAGCTTTAGATCTAGTTAAAACTAATCCAAACACCTGCACAAAGGTTTTCACCAAGTTCACCTCCTGTGCAGGTATTTTATGTAATCGATCTTAATTGTACAACTGACCTACAGCAGTAATTAGAGCTGTGAAACTCTCGCAGTGCTTAAGAAAGCCATAGAAATGTTTCAACTTTCAGACAGAATTACAATAGCTCCAGGCCAGAAGTGTTTGCAGTCCTGCATTATTTATTAGTTTGAGGTAGTGCCGAACACAGAGTACTACATGAGAGTCTAAGGAAGGGTGGGGGTAGAATGATATTTTGAATTCTGGTGCCTGAATATTCAACCAGGATGTGTGACTTAGTAAAGATGAAAACAGTAAACAGGCACACGCACCTGTGTACAGGCATAAAGTTTCAAAGACCACACAGTTTTAAAGGAAAATCCATAGCCAACTTCCAGTTCAAAAATTATATTAAATATAAAATAACCAATTAATGCATTTACAAAAAAATTAAACCAATATGAAAGTAACCACTTTCATACAGTTTGCAAAAAAGGAAGGATTAAGTTAAGGCACAGTGAGTAATACAGTATTTTATACAAAGAAGGCAGTGAGAGCATTTGTTATGCAACAAATAGCAGGGAAAGGAGGCAAAAAAAACAACTGACAATTTATTGGAAGAAAAGCAAAGTATCCTTCAGCTGTCAAGGTATTACTCAAGCTATGTGAGGTTTTCTTTCTTTGACGCTATAAGAACTCCTAACAAACTGGTTTTCTGTGTATTCCTCAGGTGTTGAACCAAGCTCTCCCTTGCAGATGTTCAGGGCTAAGGAGTGATTTTACACTCTGGTCAGCACCCTCTGTCTTACAGCTCACAAAAGGCAAAGAATGGAGTATCCAAACAGATGGACTAGAGCTGATGATTGAATCCTCCTCTTTAGATTTTCGGTAGTGCTGGAGAGCTACAGACAGATGAGAGGAAGAGTTTGTGCTGTACAGGACACTAGTTCAGGCAGAGGATCGTAGGAAATATGTAACCATTCCAGAAACTAAGAGCCAAGTTCCCTGGCCTGTGGTGTTACATCAGGCCCCTTAGTTGGCAGTGGGAGCAAGGCCAGGGACATACCATGATACCCAATTTCATTGGACTATTCTAAATTTTTTTTTAAGAAATCTCAAGGACAGAAGTAATGTTTTACATCGTATCTAGTGCAGGTTCTCTGCTCCTTTACCTACAACATATGTCCACAGAAAATGACTGGGGCAATGACATCTGATTGTTGCAAAGTAAACTATGCACCTTTTACAAGCTACAGGTACAACAGTCATTGCAGTAAAATAGCATTAATTGGTGTTTGCTGTGGAGCTACCTGCACTTCATTTAGACAAAAATAAAAATTTCTGTTGTTGCAAGTGCAGTATCACAACACATTATATTTATTTAAGAGAAGGAAAGAGTTGTAAGTTTGGTTTTGTTATTTCTAGTAATTTATGTGTTCTGTGCTAACAGGATGAAAACCATCTGCAGTGGCACATCCTTTACTGGCCATTTAACATTCAACACATAGTTTATTTAGCTTACTCAAGTACACAGACTTGGGTAATTGATGTCCAAAAAAGTTCCAAGTTCCAGACTGGTACTACACAGAGTGTCCAATGCACTTAATATAATTTAGCAAGACTTTAGTTTCTTCCCCAGGACCAGTGAGAGCATGCATTCAAGCACATGGGTCTCTTAATTCTTGGTCTTAGAGTGAGAACATCCTACACTGATGTTAGTTCTGAACTTTGCTACAGCACAGAATGGAGCAGCTGAGCACTGTTAGCCTCCAAGAGTGCTGGTACTTGTTAGTAAGTTATTAAGGGTGCTTATAGCCTCCTGGAAAGCTGGGGGTTTTTTACTTAAAAAAAAAAAAAGTCAGTGGACTCTTTAATCTAATTAACATTAAAGCTAACATTTTTCTCTTGTGTTAATAACACAAAAAAAAATACATGCATACAACAGTGACAATAAATAGGGGAAATAAGACTATTATAATTACTTCTGAGTTACAAGATATTAATTCCTATTAATCTATTCATAGAGAGCCAAGTTGCAAACAATGTGCAAGATTTTTAGAAGTAGGAAACAGCACTGCCTCGGCAATCCACAGGTGTTAGAGACACAGCAATTCAAAGGAAAGTAATTTCTACTTGCTTTACACAGAAATCAGCTCACACATTCAATTTTAGACCAAATGTTTGTAGTGCAATTTCATTTTAACTGAAGTGCCAATTTGGCAGAATGCCTCAGCCTTTATTAGGCAGACAGACTGAACAGACATCACCTAGCTCTCTCCTGATCAATAAGAATGGCAGGAGTTGTATTTCACTGAACAAGTATAATCCTATTTTTCCTGTTTATAGGCAGATTGTGACACCTGACAGTTCTTATTTCCTACATTATACAGAGCTTTACACTTAAGGAGGGACAGGAACTACATCTTGTTTATTTTCCGCAATGGGCGGGCAGTCTCCCTCATTTTCAAAGTTTACATTCACGAATGAAGAGCATGCTGTTGCTCCAGGCTGGTCTGTCTGGACAGGAGCTTCAGCTTGTGGCTTGTTCTGCTGTTCCTGATGCTGTCTTTCTGCTTCTTCTGACATCTTGTTTTCCT
Source organism: Callaeas wilsoni (assembly GCA_013398955.1). Classification (NCBI taxonomy): domain Eukaryota; kingdom Metazoa; phylum Chordata; class Aves; order Passeriformes; family Callaeidae; genus Callaeas; species Callaeas wilsoni. Next base: position 13,852 of record VWPU01008210.1, on the reverse strand, counting down.
GTTCCTCCTCTTCCTCCTAAAAAGAGGTAACCAGATTCATATGCTACTATTTACTATTTACCACTTACTTTGATTAACTTGAAGTCTTTCCACAGGAGCATACCAGTTGCTATTACAAGGCAAGGACATTTCTTCCACTAGAAAACAGTCACTAGTTGATTGTAAGATGAGGTACATTCCAGAACTCCCATTATGGGAAAAAAAAAAATCACCAAAAGTGAAGGATTAAACAGTGTTAAACAAACATGAAAAAGACATACCTAGATAAGCAGTTGTAGTTAATAGCAATAGTGATGTCTACCTCCTCTAAAGCTTTTTCAGCTCTCAATTAAAAAAAAAAAGTAATAAACCTTTAAGTATGTTTTCCATCTCTTCTAAGTGAAGATTATTAAGGGTTAGGTTTTTTTGCCTAAAGCACTGGCTACCTATCAGTATTCTCCAGTTATGCTTTAGAACAAATGGTAACCTTGTGTTCAAATTGCCCTTGACACTACGTTGAACAAGTTTTAGAGTTGGAAAGTGTACTGCTAGCAGCCACCTCTTTGCAGTGTTCAGCAACTGTCCATCCAGCTTTGTCAGTGTTGACTTGAAAATGCATTGTACAAGAGAAACAGCAGAGGTCAGGACCCACCCGTTTCTAAGACTGATGAGCTGGAGAGAAAAGGCTGATGGATAAGGAAGTGTTAATCATGCATCAAATGAAAACTGGAGGCAGGCTGAAGTTGAGGGTCTAAAGCTTCATTTTAATGCTAGAATACAAATTTTATTTTTAGAATACCAGAGAGGACAAGTTGGGAGAAAAGGAGTGCAAGAACCCTATCTCACACACATACCTCTCTCTTCATTCTGTAATACTCATCAATGGCATATTGGTATTTTGGTGTGCTTATCCCAAGAACGGATGCAATCTTTTCCCCCAGGAAATCACACACTAAAAAATAGAGGTTTACATATGATTAGTATCTAGAAGAAAATTCTTAAATGCAGTTTTATTATAAAAATTATCACCATCTTTCCTGAATGGCTTTCTGTAGTCCTACTTTACTCACAAAATAAAACAAAAACTTGTGAGGTTAATCTTCTTACAGGTAATTATTAGCTGAATATACTAATAGTTGTTCTTTAGGATAAAGAATGAACAAAAGGAGAGGAATATGAAAATCAGTGAAAATATGTATGGTGGTAGTGTTTGAATTCTGCCAGTTTCAGCTTTGGACCTAAGTTTGTTTTGCTAGGAATCAGTTAAAGGGTAAGCCTTGAGCTGAAATTTAACTGAAAATTAAGGTTAGACAAAAGTGCATGGGTACCAACTGTACTGGCAGTTCAGTCTAGTGGCACAAGACAGTATTTATTGATATAAGCATACTTCAAGTCACTTTTAACAATGTTCTGTGTTGCATCCTATTGGATTAATAAAATATTGTTTCAGCTGTCTCAATTTTCAAGCTGTAGGCTACATTCAGTGCTACTTTGCTAAAACAGGTAGGGCACAGTCCAAAGTATGGAACAGGGGTAAGCTTGTGTCAGTTTCTTTACCATGGTGATGGCTACAGATAACATTAGTTGAGTAAAGGCAAGCAAGAAGTCAAATATTCTGCACTTCAAATTGTAAATCTGCCCCAAGGATGCAAATGAGTTAGTCATCTTCAGAGAAAAAAAGTTAGAAGTTAGTCATTCACTGCTTCAATGAACATTCACAGTAACTAATTTTATAGATATCCTGGCATCCTGAGCACTGCAAAAGACCATTTCAAATTACAAATGTAAGAGCCAAAACTGAAGTGCAAAGAAGAAAGGACTGATCTTCAGATTCATAAAGGACTTCTGAAAAAAGGAAAGCAGTATCTACTCTTGCATAGGAAGAACAGATGCGTCAAGGAATATAATTACACTGTACATTAGAGAAAAAGTGTTTCTAAGAATAAGGATAGGTTAACTAATACAGCAGACTGCCAAAAAATTTTAAAATATTCAAAATTATGTGTACAATGACAGAAACTCCATAATATTCGTGAAAAACCAAGAGAGATACTTTATACCTTGGAAAGAACACAGACTATGATAAGCACTTTTAAAACCTGGCAAAATTTTAAGAGGTCCAGAAGTCAATTTCTGTGCAGTGAGTTTAAGACCCTTGACAATAATCCTGTTTATTTTGTAACCTCAGAAGTTCATTGTATGGCACACAACTAGATGTGTTCTTGGGATAATTTTTAATTGTCCTCAGAAAAACTGTCAGTTCAGTTACACCAGCCAGCATTCTTTTCAGGTAACATCACACAAAATGTTTCCATACAAAACCTAATAGAAAGCCGATACATTCCCTTGCCAACACCAACCTATCTCCATATGAAGAAAAAGGGGAAAAAGTGTTCATCAAAAGGGTATTTTCTGTTCGTTCTTCCATGCAAGAATTGTTTATTGAAAGTAAAAAAAAAATTTTTAAGTGCCTAAGGCAAGAGAGTACATCTGCACAGATTAAAAACAGTTCAATTCATACTTTTGAAAAAAACAGCAGATAGAACCCAAAGATGATTTACAGTCTGTCAACATGACTTTGTGACTTTCAATATTCCCTTTCTGGTTTCCCCAAGAATTAAATAAAGCAGTACCTGATAAGGTTGATGTGGCAACTCGCAGCATGTGAAACCACAGGTAGGGTCCCCATGTGAGTGTTGTCTGCAGGAACAAGAGCGGTATGAATATGTACGGCTGTATGGTCATGGCACAAAATAACATGCAAAACCTCAAATGCCTTGAGAAGAAAGACCTGCAATGTTTTCTTTTTTCCAGCTACTACAGTATTTTTGCTTTAAAATAAGTGGAGACCACACAAATGAAGCAAAGTATCACCATAAGATATAAATATAACCATGGTTTACCTCTGGGAAAATTTCTTTCACTGCTTTTTGTTTCCCGCTTCCAAACTTGGGAAATGACAAGCAGCCAACTCAAACCCTGACTAGAAAAAGGTTTCCACAACGTTCTGAATTCCATCAGGCCAAGAGGAGAAGTGTGGTAACAAAGTAGTCCCTTATGAGAATAATGTGTGAACTGCAAAATACTGTTTAAAATCAAACCAAACCTTCAAACCTCTGAGGAAGAGGCTGCTTTCAAACATTTACAACCAGATAGGAATTATCCCTTGAAATTACACCTGAAAAACAAAACCAGGAGCCCAGAGGGAGGGGGGAGTTACCACAGCTCTGAGGGATGGATGGAGAGGATGCCAAGCAAAGCGCCTGGGGTGATGTGAACCACAAGGAACACAAGATGGATAAAACAGGGCTCAAGTGGGGTCACCTCAAGCATTTGCATGTGGGTGAGGAAGTCTCTCTGAAGAGCCTGCACGCCAGGGCACACAGCACGGGACATAAAGAGAGGAATTAGAGATCTGTGTGCAGCTGCAGGGTAGGGCCTCGTCAGGATCCCAGAGATGCGGTGAATGGACTGAGTGCTGCTGTGGAGGGATACAGACTCTTTAGGAAGGGCTGGCCAGGAAGACAAAGAAGGGGAATTGCTCTCTGCATGACTATTCACAGCTACAGCAAAAATACTGCAGCCTCCACAAAAACTGATATATATATATACATCGTAAATTAAAGATTTAGAATTAAATTAATTATTAAATAATGGGCATGCACAGGCTATGCTTTTCAGCAAGGGAAGAGACTGTATCTGTTCAAAAAACCAAACAAAACCATGTAATGAAAAGGGGAAAAACAGATTCCAAGCTAATTGGGAAAAAAATTGTAGGCTTTCCCTTTTGTGAAAAGGCAAATTCAACCTTCATAGTGAACTAAAACATGTTTATTGTTAACAGGCTGTTGTATTCAGGCGAGCTCTTTGATACATATTTTCCCCCAGAAAAGATCTCTGTAGAAGTACTTTTCTTCTGGAAAGTAGCAATTAAAAGTGTCAGCTTTTATTAAGCAAAACACATTAGCTCTACTCAGCTACTTAAGTATTTATAACTCGCTGCTAAGAACTGTTTGGTAGTAACCTTTTTCTATGCTCTTATTTAACAGATATCTGTACAGGAACAACCAATATTATTGTAAATAATACAGCTACAGAAACTAGCTGGTATAGCCTCAGTATGCATGCACACAAGCTACCAGACTTTGGTGCTTTCCAAGCATAGTCTGTAAAGATCAGTGCAGCAAGAAATTGTCTGTCAAGCCAGAAATTCAAGTTGGGCAGGCTGACAAAAAGCCAGATGCTATATTTTTTTGGCAGTGGATATGGAAAATGTCCTGCCAAGGTAAAAGTCTAAGCAAAACCAGCTGCTGTCCTGCTCACACAAAAGCACCTCCAGCTCATTGATTATGTGCTCAGTTGGCCGACAGGCTAACGAGGAGTTTGTTGAGTTGAAGAAGTCAAAAAAAGTGCTGGAAAAGCTTGTTGCCACAGGTGCAAATAATGGCACTGAAGGGCTCTGTACAATCCTTCATGATGAGGTGACAGGGTTAAAGAGCATTCATGCAGGGCACAGGACAAACAGGGGCCTGCTGTGTGCTGTAAGAACGAAGCTACAAGAGCCCCCATAACCTTTCAGAGTGAAAAGACAAGCTGAACTTCAACGTGACAGGAGTAACTCAGACCCAGAACATTCTGACGAGTCTGTGGTAACACAAACGTGGGTAACAGCTGAGGCTCGGCAGACACAGAGGTTCTATTTCCACTCTTCCCCCACCACAGTTAAAAATCAGTTTGGTACATTGGAAGCACTTCTAAGTTCAGCTTCGTGGGAACCTCTGCTTTCTGACAAAGCCCAACCAGACACTTCCTCATCCCTGACAAGCAAGGCTTTGCCAGACTCCTCAGTTTAAAAAGTAACTTTCTTTCCAGTGTCTCAAAAGGCAATACAAAATCATGAGAGGCTACTTCACAGAAATTCAACAGGAGAAAGGAGATGGTTTGGAGAGTAAACCACAAGAACAACCAGGAACAAAAGAACACATCCAAGGAATCGCCTTCTTTTTCCACACATTCCCCCTTTAGCTCCTTAGGGTAAATTTGGGTGACTTCCCAGAGCACCTCAGAGATGGAAGCAGAAATGGCAGATGTGAGGCAAGAACTGGAACTGGGGAAACCGGAACCATTTGAGTGACATGAACAGGGCTGTTAAGCCACGGCTCAGTACAAATTAATCAAATTAATCCTTGTCTGTGAAGTAGCTTTAATGCACTGAGCTGGAAACTGGAAAACCATACCCAGGTCAGGTCCTACAGACCTGCAGAACCACATACCCGGATACTGTACGTCAGCTTCCTCTGGCCAGCCAGAGAAGCCTTAATGTTCAGTCTTTAATCAGCTCAAGGACACAGCAATATTGTATTTCTTGACTGGAAACAAGGGACAGTATGAAACACAGTACACTGGTTTATTGTATTTCTCCTGCAATCCATCTCTTTAGTATATGTTTCTACAATGTTTAATTATATTATTCAGCTATCCTGACTTTATTTTGTTGTTAAAATGGAAAACACAATGGTTTTGACAAGTAATTTTTAAATTACAAAAAATCTTAATGTAAAATGTTAATTTAAATAGGAATGAACATAATGGATTCAATCATTGATAAAACCAAGGGGCCTCTGGTTCAATAACAGAACATGATTTTGTTTCCTAGTATGGGGCTGCCAAAAGGAGCACACATGTTCCCTTGAACTTCTGAGTGCACCATGTTCCTAAACAATCCACATATGTATTTATTTTTGGCAGATTTCAGCCCTAATAACACTTCAACTTTGCAATGTATGTAGGGTTTCTTTTTGTCAGAGAAAAGGGCAAAATGAGAAAAATAATAATTTCCTGATTTAGGAAAAACAAAATTTTGTATTTTGTAGTTAATATACACCACCAAATAGATACTTTTTCATTGTTTACCATGTCAAGATAAATTTTAAATTAGTTTAATCATTGGCTGTTCATTGCTATAATAGGTTCTTTAGTGTATGCACCATGTAAAACTGTGGCATCTAAGACAAAGTGAAACAAGTGAAAACAAGATCAGGAACACACATACCATCCTCCATCCAGAGCTTCTACCATATTATGAGTAGCTATTACTTGGTCAGTGACTATTTTTCTCCTTCATCCTCAAATTCTTAAAAGAAAATCAGTTTGATGGCCCTCAAGAGAGGAGTTTTTGCTATTTGAAGTTAAGGCCCTTTTAACTACAGGATATCAAGATGACCTTCCTGCAAGGATGCGTTTCAATCTTTCTGAGCATTGAAGGTTAACAAAATTAAATCTCTCCTGGAGCTTCATTGCAGGTGTCTTCTCGAGATGGATTCTAAAGTTATCACACCAACAGTTATGTTGCTTACAGTTCCTCTCTGAAGACTTCCACTCCACCTTCTGCCTACTCATCTAATAGGTGAATGCAGCAAAGAGTTTACACCAACTGTCCCTCCAGGGATAAACAGAAGGATTACCTTCTTAATTAATACAAAATAAAGTTTTGGTGGACAAAAGCAAAAGAAAATTGACATATAAAGTACAAACATCTACATTTTAGGACAAAAGAATCAAAAATACATTTATGCTATTAAAGCATTTGAATTTCAGTGTGTGAACATTCAGATAATACTGAATGCTTTTATCTAAAAAGTAATATCCTGTGTTCTGGATTAAAAAATACAAAATGTAATAGAATGGACACCCCAGTCCAACAATGTTAATGAACTGAGTGCTGACCTATAGAAGCACCAGAAGTTGTTTCAAAGAAAATTTAAAACCCAGTTCTTTTTGAGAATTTGTTTTGTTATGAGTAATAGGAATCCACCACACTAAGAGCTCTGCTTATGGTATTACCAGGATATACAGATACTACTTTGCTTAGTAAGAAACACACCGTCATTGCCTGCTTAGCTCTAAAACACAATTAAACCAAGGTACTTACTGAAGACATTTCTTTACAACACAGCAAAATATTTGTTTCCCTTAAACTCATTCAAAAGCTGCCAGGATGCTAATACCAGCAGAGCTTTGAAATTTCATGATGGAAAGTTTCTATTCAAAATATTAAATGTGCTTTTTCTAAAAATAAACTGGTCCAGAAACAGCTATTACTTGCAACATACTTTTTTGTATCCCAACTGAGATAACAAGTTTTAGACATGCTGGTCTCAGCAAACAGACTATTTAATTGCTTTTATATAAATCCTACAAAAAAAAACATTTTAAAAGCAGCTGTTGGCTAAAACATCAAAGCTCAGCTTGGACTAACATTTCTTCGATTGTCTGGCTCAGCTGGGATACACAAAGCATGCAGGAGATAAAGTAAACCTCACTTAATGGCAACCCCTGCTCTAATCAAGTTCATTCTGTCCGAGGTAAAAAGCAATACATAATAAGGCATAGTGTGCTCCACAATAAACTACTCTGGTTTGGGGGGTCCTTTTATTAAAAAGTGTATTCAAAATTAAGGATTTAATAAACTATAAAAGGAGAATAACGCAATCTTAACTCCACGATACAATTTGCTTTTTAGTATTTTTAGGATTCAGAAAAGCAATCTGTATTAGGAAAGGAGGGGAACAATCATGTGGCATTCCTGGCTGTTGGGCACACCTGAGAACTCTTTAGTTAAGTGTCCATTTGCAGAGCAGCATGCATGTCTCTGCCCTTCCAACACGTACACCAAGGCTTGTGAGCCTTCCATCACTGCACCACCATGGAACTCTTCTACTGTCAGGAAATGGCACAAAAAACTATACACATCGTGTTCCCTGATCATTATAATTGGGAACAAGAATCTCTCAGACATCCACGGATATCTGACATGACTGCCTAGTGGGGAATAGACCTCACTCTGAAGATACCTGAACATTACCATAACAGTCAGTAAGTTTCACAGTTCCTGCATTTATTTGAGAAGACCCTTAAGGAAGAAAAAAACACCCTAGTACCCAGCAAGGCAGCTTAACATCTTACGCATTGTTTGTGACTACAATACAGCTCTTTCCCAACTATATACTTCATGTGTATTTTATACTGATAATATCCTACCTGCTATCAGGCTAATGTTATTTCTTCTTGTATACAAGAACTGCCTACTAAGAAAGAGAGCACTGCCATCAATCCATACAAAACACAATGCAACAGCTTCCCCTGTGGAACCCTCAATCCCACCTGAATTTCCATAGTCTCACTGGAGCTTAGTCCTCAACCCACCTTTTTCCTTCTTCAAGATAAATTCATTTTGCAGAGGGGAAGAGAGGTATTGCTTAACAGTCAAAGCAAACCTCTTATGGTTCACCACTTCTTCAGAACAGCATAAGCAGAAAGTCAAGCTCTTCAGTCCCTTCAAGAAAGCCAAGCTCTCCCAGGATGGGTACACGTATTAATAAATATAGAGCTTACTACTGTGGAGTAAATAGAAAGCTTCAACCACAACATTTCTTAATTATGGATTCCCAAACAATGGAGTCATTTTAACAGCAATGTCAAGCAGAAAGCAGGGCACTGTTTTCTGTGCATGCAAGTACTCTCCTCTGCAGTACGGGAAGAAGCAGATCTACACCAGTATCTGCCTCCAGTGTGCAACCAGGCACAACCATGGCTGCTGCACGAAGCCGTGACTCCGGGCCTGACCACCTCCAGCACATCAGGGAGGACCCAGCCAGTTCGGGAGGCTCCACCTCGGCACAGGCAGGCACCGCTGTACAGGCACCCGAGAGCAGAGAGGGCCAAGAAGAGAGCTCTGCCAGCAGGCAGGCAGACTCAGTTTACTGGGGCAAGGATTGTTGTGGAAGGGTAGGGGTGGCTGGGACACCGGTTTCTGGGGTTGTCAGAAAAGAGGAATGAGACTGAGCATGTGGAGACATGAAGAGCAGGACGTGGATCTTCTCTGGGACTGACTGCCAGAGGGGGGCAAGCTGCTGCTGCCCGTGTTGGCACACGCGGCTGTAAGCTTTGCAGTCACACTATCACTACAAAATTGTTTCTCAGACAGGCCAACAGAATAAAACAGATTATATATTTCATTTTACCTCTAAGTATAGATCCATAATCATTGACAAAAAGGAAAATGCATTTTAGCAGCTACAATGCACACTACTGGCATTAATTGTTGAGACTTCACTTGAATCTGGACCAATAAAAGAAAACTCCATTCACAGGCCGAGCTACATCTCAACAGCTTACAAGACAGATGAACATTATCTACATGGTCTAGGCAGGTCTTTTAAAATCTGTTTTTTATATATCATGAATTATACCAGTCTTCCTTTATTTCTGCAAGTCATCTGTTTCTTTCCCTCCTATACTCTTTTAATTATATCAAATTGTTGGTATGGTAACCCTAAATTACAGGTTTAACTCTCCACTGTCAACAAACATAAGGCAAAAAATGTCTCCCTAGCAATTTTTTTTTTAAACAACAGTACAAATCAAGGAGATACAAGGCAAATATTATTAGAAAGGGAAATGCTGGAGAGGACAAACTAGAACCGTGAAGAAATTAAAACCTAATTAATAAGGCTACTTTAATGGAGGAGAACTCTAGGACAAAACTGCCCAATAACACTTTTCACAGATTTCTGAGTCCATTAAGCCAATCAAATTATTAGAATTTATAATACTAAAGACTGTATCAGATTTGTGACACAAAAAATCAAGTATAAAATGTTTATAGCTACCCAGTAAACCAGAAGTAGCAATTTATCAAGTAAAATACCTACAGGATCTACAGGTGGCAACAGGTCCTTTTTCTCTTGTTCATCTTCCTCTTCATCTGTGCTATATTCTTCCATTGTTTCTCCACTTGCAAAATGAATAACCCTCCTTGGAATTTTCTTTTTCTTTCCTATGACACCCAGCTCCACATTCTCAAAGCCGCTATCTCCCTTTGAAAGTTGCTATAAAGGAAAAAAAATCATTATCTCAACTATATGCTTCTGCAACTGGAAAGTTTCCCCTTAACAAAATTCATGAGATATTTACAATATTTTAGCTTGATTAGCATATACAGTGGACATTCAAAAGAGCTTGCCTGTAGGTAAAAGACTGAAACATTCTTGTTTGCAGATACGTAGAAACTGATCCCTTCTCTAAAAGCAACAGAAAGGTTTCTTGTGGGGCCATGTTTCATTAAATAATTTAATAAGCACATCAATTTTAATATTTAAAAGTATTGTTGGGTTTGGAATTAATATCTAAAGAAATTAATCAAGTAGTTCATAGGCTGTAGCCACCTCTTTGCAAGTTCAGACAGACACCTCTAACACAAAAGAGAACTGAATAACTAAGCAGCCAGGCTCAAGTTTTAAAAAGATGCACCAAGGAATCTGCCCCTGTGGGCTTTCATCAGCAACCATGATTAGTACAAGGGACCAGGGTAAAAAGACAACACTTAATTTTGTGGCTACGAACATACAAAGTAAGAAGTACAATGTCTGGCTGTGTTCTCCAGCTGCTGAATGCTACAATGCAGTCTTTGGGTCACAAGCATTAAGAAAATATACTTCTAGTTCAAAGGCCAGTCAATAAATCTTTAGGCTAGTCGCTCCTGCAGGCAGAGAATATTAGTAAGGTTTTGTACTGCAGCTATCAAAACAGCCTTCATCTTGGTAGAGCTTTTAAATGCTACTGCATCAAATGCACAAAATTGTGCTGAAAACACTTCTGTCATGTAGAGAAGGCCACAGAGGTTAGGAAATGTCAACCACATGTTTTTAAGGTACCATGAAGGTTTTTAAAAATGCATGAGCTCATGTAATTTGAAACTGTATCATAAGGAATGACATGCGTAGTGTGTGCAGAATCCCGGCTGCATAAAACAGACACATTCCAACTTCCAACTTCTTCCCTATACAAACCTAATGATCTCCACAGAGCACAGTTCAAAATTATAAATAAAACTACATGTTTTATCACACAGTTGTAAGGCATCCCTTAATCGCTGCAAGTGCAGCATCACCATCCTCATCTCTCATGCTAGATTACACAACACAGCTTTGCAAGGCAAGCAGGCTTGGTTAGCTGGGAAAGACAGCGGGCATGGGAGAGAGAGGCAGCAGAGAGTCCTGGGGAGCAGAAGGGCTTCCTTCATTCCAGCCACAGATTCTTCTCATGCCCATGGAGAAGAGGGAGGGAAGGTAGCGATCACGTGCTGAGCTCTCGAGTGGAGAGGGAGCGCACCCATTCATCATCTCTCCGAGCCCTGTACCACCGCTTCTCAAAACTGCAAGTCATCTCAGCTTCCCCCAGCATCTCCCAGCCACGGTGGCACATTTCAGGCATTCTCCTGGAGGAGCAGAGCAGAATCCAGCAGCAAGTTTTCAATGGGGTCATACAGCTGAAACAGGATTGTATTTTCCTGCAGAATCATATTTTCCTGTAGAAAGACAAAACTGACTATCTGGGGACCGGTGTAATTTCTCTGCTGTCTATCAGTCTTGGGAACAGAGCAAAGCTACAAAAACACAAATGCTGAAAACAGTGAAGCAACCTGAGCACAGGGAACACTCTTTGCTGCCATTACAAGCGCAGGTGTCGCTTCCCGTGACTCGGTTCAGTATGTTTTTGTGCAAAAAGCACCACAGAATCAGCTTTTCATGAACATTCCACACTCATTAGCATCGTACAATGACACTGTTTTTATATTTAGTCACAGTACTGAAGAGCACTGTTTCTTCAAACACAACATCATAAATATCACTGTGATTAGTAACAGCAAACAATGTGAGCCCCTCCTTAGAGTTCCTCTAAAAGCACAGTCTCTTCACCTGATTTTGGCTCATTTAGTGCAAATGCTTCAAATATTTTAACTTAAAAAAAGTGTTGTTTGATATTTCAAGTTTTAAAAGCAAGCTTTAGTTCCCTGTACACCCATCCCACACTCACACTACCTACAGTAACCAGCTCCACATAGCTGGTACTGGTACAATATTGCAGACAAATGTAGTAGTTCAAGACAGTAAGGATTCACCAAGGAACAGTGAATCTGGTTCCCTTAGTAATCTGGCTCAAAGTTCTACATTATTAAATAAAATAATGTATGTCATCTCTTGTTTTGGTTCTTACCTAGTCAACAAATCTGAGTGTGGGGTTTACTCATTACTGGCCTTTTAAGTTTTACCTGTACAGCATCAGTAAAAGCCAACTCTCTCAGGTATGAGCATAAAGTTCAGCAGCAATAAATTTTATCTTTCCAAAACTGTGGTAATGCAGATCTATTCTAGCTAGATCAGCTAGATTCACTTTATAGCTTAAATGTTACAGTATTTCTTGTTTGAGAACTTATACTTTTTATCTGCCTTTACAAATTTCATCTTCTTTTCCAATTTAGGAAGTTTTTACAAAGATCTTTCTTCTAGTGCATGGCTTTAGTCAGGTTTCTGACCTCTTTTCTTTTTCCACAGGCTCCTCCTTCTCTAACACATTACATGGTCTTGAAAGTCTCAGCATTTTTCCCCACGTCACAGAAGTATTTACTTTGGCTTCTATTCTGGCAAATATTAGACACCAAGGCCGGTCACTTTTGTGCTTTTGCCACACTAGCTAACACTCTTAAGGTACTTGGTAAATACTGTAAAGTGACTTCCCCTTTCTTTTAAATGTCCTCTTGGAATTTTTCTTGGCTTTATGGCACACATACAAACCTTGCCTGTCAGGCAGTCAGGATCTGAAACTCATGTTCCTTGTTTACCCTCTTTACACCCACTCTATCTCACCCTTTGTCCAGAAACACAGAGAGAAGGGCATATTTTGACAGTCTTGATACAGTACTCAGCACAATAGAATTTTAGTCCACATATAAAATGCCAAAATAAATAAACTAGAATTAAGGATACGGTGTGCCTGGACACCTGCAGGCAAGCTGGGAGAGCTGACACAAGTAATATTAGGTGATGCAATAACGTAAAGTTTCATGAAGGAGACGAAGAAGAAAAGCAAAAAGTCATAGGGAGATAAGGCTATTCACTTTGGCATCTTTTAACCTGTCGAATGCAGGAATCCTTCTGAGAGCTTACGACCCAAAGCACCAAAGTGTGTGATGCTCACTCTCCCTGAGAAAGATGAGTAATTCAATTTGCACAGATCTACTGACCTGATACTGCTAGTCACTAGAAGGCTAGTAATAGCTACTGAAAAATATTTCTACCATGCTATCTTGGCTGTCTTACGGACTTTTTTCTGATAATCTTTTTGGCTAGGGTTCTGGGGGAGGTTGTTTAGGCTTGGAGGGTTTGGGTTTTTTGCATATTGCTTGTTTGACTTTCCACCCTTGTGTTTCAGCTGAAATTGAACAGCATGAGTCTTTCTGAAACAAAGACAAGAAGATGACAGAGCCGGAGGACGACTATTAGAAAAGACAGCCTCCCAACAAGCCTTGGAAAGGCACCATAACCGGAGAAGGGGCAGCGGCAGCGCCTAAAACACCCAGGGAGAAGCCGAGGCCGGTGCGAGGAGCGGCCGCGACAGGACAGGCGAGCTCGCCGGGCTGCGGTGTAATTAAGAGCTGCTGTCCCTGATCCCACGCCTTCGCCAACTTGACAGCACGGAGGGAACTGGAAACCTGTCTCACTTTAATATTCATCGGGCTCGTTTGTCAGAGGCATTGTCGGCCGACGAGCAGGAGACACCGGAGACACGCGTGCCCGCCGCGCTGACTGTAATTACAGCGCGCTGGATGGAAGCGCGGACTGGCCGACAGACAGACCTCCTCTCCCGCGGCCGGGCCACTGCACCCTACCGCCACGGCGGAGAACCGGGGGCTCCCCCCACGCCCGCACAACCCCGGGAGGTCAGGCCGCGGCCACCACCCACGGCCCGGCCGGACTGGTCGCGGCCTCGCCCCGCTCCGGAAGCGGCTGCGCCCGGGCCCCGCCGCCCGCCC